>MU615015.1:0-21719 GCA_025201725.1 Chytriomyces sp. MP71 | reverse complement strand
TTTGTGCGACTGGGACCGCGGATGGTCGGTTCTTGCTTTTTATGAACATCTTCTGGCCGGCGAGCCACAAAGTCATTGTTTTAGTTCTCATTCAATTCTATATGTTTGGTGGGTGGGTTCGCGTAATGCGGTTGTCAGGATGATAAAGTTGATTTCTTCTCATCATTCAAGGGGTTTTGTGAAGTACCGGGCATGTGAAAGTGAATAAACTTTATGAAGTGAAGCTTTTGAATTGTGAACGGAATGGTAGCTTCATCATAAGAAGGTTGAAAAACACAGAAATCACATGAACTTTCCACGAGCGATAAGGAGGTTCAAGAAATGTACTTGAGAACACGAAATCACATGAACTTTCCGAGATCAAAACATACGAGATAAGTGAAAGAAATCCGCATTGTGTAACATTTTGGGCTGACGACTCAGAATACTTGAGAGCATCGTATAAATATAAGTATGGGATACGCGACAGTATGTCCGCATTTTTGTTCGAGTCTTCTGCCGCATCGTCACGCTTTTCCATATGGGTATCTATCCCTCCTGTACTCCAACCTGTTGATCATTGGGATGGTTTTTTGCACGGTTGGTAGCATAATGTACATGGTTGAGTAGTGAATTCATCATGCCTGTCGACCAACTGAGGTGAACGTGTATCTAAGCATAGTACTCGTCTTTAAAGTTATATTGAACGAATATAGGTTTTAAATTACTTATGTATGCAAGAGCCTTCTATTTGTATAGTATGAGTAAAATACGCAGTGTTTATTCGCGCCAATTACATATTGAAAACAAGTCCTTGACTACAGTCAAATCATCGACTGATAGCAACAACGCGCTTTCGCTTGTTCTTGCTGTTCTTACCCTTCTTTTCCTCGTCTTCGTTTTCAATGCCCAGCGCATCCAAAAACTCTTTAGAGTGATTCACGTCCCAGTCTCGCTTCATGAATTTCAGACCTGCCAGGTTAAAACCAATTGTGTCCCGCTCTTTCCGGAGAGCTGCTGGGAGTAAAGCCTTCAACTGCATAAGTAAAGGCCGACATACACGGGATGTGACGATTTCGTTGTGATGCGTTTGAAGGATGTGGTAAAGGACCCTAGATGATATGTGAGAGTTCCATTCCTGCAATTTTCACGTGAGCAACTGGACATCAAGCTTGGACCACAGACGAAACTTACCCTTTCGACCCACACCAATAGAATGGCAAGTAGTTCAACCACTTTCGAAAATGGAAGTACCAACAGCGCCTGCTCCAAATCTGCTGATCGAATTCCTTCTATGACGTGTAAAACATAAGCCTCAGGCGGCCAATCGTCGAGTCCAGCGACAGTAATGTATGGGTTTTTGGGCTCCGGAACTGGTTTGGACTCTTCTCTCTCCCGCTTGGTTTGTGTTACTCCAGTCTCTTTTGCCTGCCGCACCTTCTCCTCCCACCGCGCCAGAGCCTTTGCATCCAATTCACGTTTCTCTTTCTCCTCTTCGCAAATATTCATGGCTTCAATGATGCGCTCTCCAGCCAACAATGTTGCGGCTGTCTTGCGCGCCGCATCTCCAACCTCGGCAACATCGGCGCTGGCTCCTTTTCCAGCAATGGCCTTGCTAGCGCCGTCAATATCGGCGTCAGTGGCGACACCGCTTCCGATGGCAGCACTGTTGCGGTCATCGTCGTCGAGGTTGGCCTTCTCATACATCTCTTCGAGCTCACGTTCCCGCTCTTCTTCGAGGGCAAACTGCAAAAAGAGAATCTATCAGTCTTGGCCAATTTGAGTAAAAGCTGTATTTCGCACCTGTTCGTCCGTCTTTTCCCAAATGCGGATGGATCGGTCATGTGAACCACTGACCACGATGGATCCATACTTGCCCACGGCCAGAGCCCACACTTCTCCATGGTGTCCTTCAACCTTCATGATTTGCTCAAACTGATAACAAGGAAGTGCATCAGCAACATTTCCGCATCAATACTGAAAGATCAAGCAGAAACTCACCTTATCAGCATCCCACCATTTCACAAGCTTGTCCTTTCCGGCTGTGACTATGTAATGCGTGCCGAATACCCACCGCACTGCCATCACACTGTCTTCATGCGCGCGCAAACTACGGTGACAGTCTCCGAAGTCAAGGCCCCAAATCTTAACACTCTTGTCCGCACTGCCCGTGGCAATCAAAGTGCCGTCCGATGAAATATCCATACTTAACACGGGCAACGTATGACCATACAAGCTCAAAAAGAACTTGAGTGTGTCGGCATAAAACACCTTGACGGTCGAATCCAACAAAGCAACCGCAAGAAGCTTGCCGTCGTGACTGTGACGCACACAAAGCACATCCTCGCTCAGTTTGAGTGTCCGCACATGCGTCAGCGTCAACCGCTTCCCCTTCCCCTCCTCAACAAGTGCGAATTCCCAAAATTTGACATCCTTGTCCGCCCCTCCAGTCGTAATTCCTCGCCGGTCTGGCCACACTTGCAAGCTCCACAACGCCCCTTCATGCGCCTGGATGTTTTCAATCATGCTAAAGCTTCCCAGATGGAAAATCTGCAACTCGCCCGTCTTGGTTCCCACAACCGCATGATTATTTCCTGGCACAAAGGCACTGCAGAGCGCATACCCGCTCTCCATCGTTGCAATGCACCGCCGACTCTCCACATTCCAAAGCTTTACACTCGCATGCGATCCACTCAAAAGCTGGGCATCGTCGCTGCTCAGAGCCAATGTACGAATATCATTGCGATGTCCCGCGCTGTCAAGGACAACATCCTGCCGCGTAGGTTCGTCCTTGCTCTCGAGGCCCGCCGTGTGCACCTCAATTGTGTTGCTCGTGAGTGCGGCGAGAATCTGGAAGGCGTTGTCGTCGCGCGTAGCGCTAAAGGCCGAGGTGCCGGGACTGATATCTATACTGCGGATTTTGGCGCTGCAACGGATGGCGCTGATACGGGGCACTTCATCGGCGAGGGTAAGGGTGACGGGGCCTTCGTCAGCGTCGTCGGATTTCTTGTCCTTTTTACGCAGCTTGAGACGGTTTTCGCGCTTACGAAGTTCAGCTGCAGTACGGACTTTGTACACTTCTGCAAGACGGTCAGCACCCTGTGTTGTATATCACATGTTAAACGGAGAATATTGACATTCCAACAAATAATGAACAAACCTGTACAACAAGATACCGCCTGGAATCATGGACCTTAATTGTCACGACGCGCTCTTTGCTTTGCCTCTCCAATACTCCGTGCGAGGTGATGCACCTCCTGAGAGTCTTTTGCGCTGCCTCGTCTTCGGCAGCTTTCAGTTCCTCGAGTAGCGGGTTGCCATCCAAGTCCATACTATCTCCGTTGCTGAACGAGGCACTGATAGCTCCGTTACTAGCTGGCTCTAGTTTCTCACTGAGAACTTTGACGTCGAGTTTCCACACTCGCACTTCGCCTTCGGAACCTCCTGTGACAATGGTCCATACTCGTTGAGACTTTTCTTCCGCTTCGCCATCTGTTTCTACGCTTGACGCATTCGCAGGGCGTTGGTTGTCGGCTTCGGAAAGAAAGAGTTCCATGGCCCAGACTTCGCCACGGTGTGCAATGACAGTTTCCACGCAATGTTGTGTTCCTGAAAATATGTGTTAGAGATTGCACAACCATCCTGAGGTCTGATCGCCGTTTTCTCACTCCTTTCACCTCATCATCCTTCACAACACTCATCTCCTTCCATGATCTCTGTCTTATGCGCGTAATCAAAATTGTGCGTACCAAGATCCCAGAACTTGAGCATGGTGTCCTTGGAGGAAGAGACAATGTGGTCGCACCCAAACGCGTCCACCTCAATGAATCGAAGTGATGTGATCTGATCCTTGTGGCCACGCAACCTGTAGAGACCTATCTCTGCAATCACGTCCCAAACCACGAGATCCGTGTCCTTTGAGCCAGACGCGAGCCTCGCTCCATCGCGTGAGAATGCGAGGGCCGTGACAGCGGACCGGTGTCCGGTGAATGTTGCGGATGCGGTTGCAAACTCGTATTCCCAGATGCGAATGGATCCGTCGTTGTACCTGCGTTGAGCGGGTGAGTAGCTGCTTCCCAGGTCCCATCCAGGTGTGAGCGAAGCAAGCGACATTCACCCAACGGCAAACTTGTCTCCGCCTGGTGCACGAGCAATGCACGTGACTTCAGCGCTATTGTCGTCGTCGGACCACGTCGAGATCTGGAATTGGGAACGGGGGGATTGGTATTTGGATTGGAAGCGTTGGCGTCTCCCGATTGTCTCCACTCGTATCCCTCCCTCCCTTCGTCCTACTCATCCCACCCACTGTCCAACCTCCTTTCCATCTTCCCTCACACAGGACAAGATGCTGAAACAACTCAGCGCGTACCAGCTCGCCCCGGCGCGTGTCCCACACGCACACGTTCTCCAGCGACGGCGCAACGGCGTGCTTGCCGTCCTGGCTGTAACACACGCCCGCAGCAGACGACGTGATCACACCCAGCGACGCTGCTTGTGCATACTTGAGATACAGTTTTGGCATTGGGAAACAAGAAAAACTTCACGGGAAAAAAGAAAGAAAGCGCATTTCCTTTCAACTTCAGACGCACTGCGTTCGTAGCGAAGAAGCGACTGTCCGTCTTCAAAAACTTCGTTACTATTCCGCTGTTAGTTGAGGTTTATTCAGGCGCCTTCGGGAGCTGCCAAACGTTCGTTCGCCTCATCAAACGCACAAAATCATCCTCGGTGATTTCTCCGTCATTGTCCTTGTCGGCCTCCTCCACCATTTCTTTGATTTCTTCAGCCGTAAAGTCCTCCTCCACCATATCCGCAATGTTTTTAATGTAAGTCGCATTGATGCGCATGCGTGGAACATTCAGAGCCTCTCGGATAACGTGGAAGAGTTTTTGCATCTCAACTTTTGCCATGTTGCCCACCTATTCGATTTGAGCACTCTATTTCCTGTCAACACACAACTCACCAATCGCTTAGTAATCATGGCCAAAAACTCGTCGTAATCAATCGTTCCACTCCCGTCCTTGTCCATTTCCGCCAACATGAGCTTGTTCTCCTCCTTTGTTGGCTCAAACCCCATCGCCTTCATAGCAATCCGCCACTCCTTGTTTGTGATGCTTCCACTCCCGTCCGTGTCAAAAAGGTGGAACGCCTCGCGGATCTCCGCCTCTTGCTCATCCGAAATGGTCAGCACGCGGGGCTTTGGCTTGATGCTCTTTAGCGGCGCGTTTTTCGGTTTTAGGCCCGGATATTTTTTGTCTTGCGTGGGCGCGACGATCTTGGAAGGTGACGAAGGGGTTGTGACGGTAGGTGGCGCAGGGCTTTCTGTTTGGAATGAGGTTTGGTTATCTCGAATTCAACAGGCCCCATTCGTTGTATCTTAAATGTGGATACGACTCGCACCTATATTATGGGCATGATTGCGTTGAGGAGAGGGGACCCCAGACTGTATCGATGGATTGACTGGCGGCTTTATCGACATTGTTTTCTTCTTTTTGATTGGTTAATCGTGCACAAGGAAACGACAACAATGCACAAAGGGAGACTACAAAAAGTAGTCTCCCACCGCAACCACACTTGTGATCATGTCGAAGGTTGATGTTGATGACAAGAAGAATGCAATCTTCTTTGACCGCATCCAGGCCGAGACGATCAAAAAAGAGCTACGGGTACATCATCTGTATGAGCATTATGCACTTAGTCCCTCAGTCAAGACCAGTAAGTAAGGACCTCTCAGTGGCAGAGCATAACCTGCTTCTTGCTTCCATAGAACTCGTCATCAACAACAAACCCCAATCCATGAATATGAGCCACACCGAAATGGAGCCAGAGGACGGTGCGGTCTATTACCATCCACTGTTGCATCAATGCTTCAGTACCAACAGTTAATGCTCTGATTAGATGAATACAACGTCCACGCCAAGAGACAATCTTTGACTCCGCGTGAACGATACCCAGCACCCGTCACGTCATCCCAAATGTATGGATGGGACACCAAGACTCTCTTCCGTACGAGCGATCCTCGATTCTACCACCCACGCGTGCAGTGCGACATTACAAAAAGCTATGCGCAAACGTTTGGAAGTAAAAAGTAGCTGCTTGTCTCGCTCCATTTTCAGACTCATTTCTCCTATTTTCGTTTTTGTGGCTTATACGATGAAGTAGTTTTTGAAAATGAAATGCAGGGGATGTGCTGAGAAGAACAATGGAAGGTTTAGAAACTTTCTGGATATGAGCAATCAAAGCGGCGGCGAGACGTTCATCAAGCATACGCTCGAGCAGCTGACGAGTGCAAAAGAGGGGAAAAAGATTCCTGCTCTGCTGCAAAGTTCCAAACAGGCACTTGGTGAGAGGAGTTTCCTTTGTTGAAAAGGTTCAATATTATCACTGGCTGAGTAATACCTTCAGTTTTCCTGGACCGGAAAGAGCAGGATCTTCAGTCTATGCAATCTATATTCCAACCTTTTCAAATTGCTTGTCAGTCGCGACAGACTGTGTTGGCCACAACAGCGATCGATTGCCTCGGGAAACTCTTCACATACAATTACTGGGGCCGATACAATATCTCCTCTGACGCGAACGAAGAGGAAGATTGTGACTTTCTCGGGGTGGGGTCCGGGCAGGGTCTCTCACCAAGCCCGTCGCGCCTCCTCGCGAGAGCAGATGCAGAGGACGACAAGGACAGCTTCGATGCGGACAAGAACGATAAGAGTAGTCAGGGAATTGTGGGGCAAGTTGTGGACACCATCTGCGACGTATTTTCGGACACCATCGACGACAAACTCCAGCTTCAAATTGTGAAGGCGCTCATGAGCGCCATCAGCACCACGGACGCCAAGAGTAGCTTGCATGGTAGTGTGCTCTTGAGGGCAATTCGAACGACCTACAATGTGTTTCTGTTCAGCAAGACTCCCAATACCCAAATGGTGGCGCAGGCAACATTACAGCAGATGGTTTCAGCCTTGTTCAGCCGCGTTCCCCCAATAGTGGCAATGAAGTCAATTATTCGCGAAAATAGCACAATAGGGAACGACGCAAGTCCTGGGAGTCTTCAAAGCAGCATTGTGCTTGAATCGCCATTGGCTTCCACTATTCGTAGCTCATTAGTGAATGAGCATCATGATAGCGGAGTTGGAAGCGCGAAGTATGTTCTCTTTTGGAGGCGATCAGGGCATTTCTAAAACTTTGTATTCCGCAGCATTTCGATGGGTCAGTCACAGGACAGCGATTTGGCAGGCAGGAAAAAGAGGGACCCCTTTAGTCAAACTTACCGTGATCTCCAACTGGTCTTTCGAGCTTTATGTAAACTCAGTATGAAGCCAATTACGGGGCCAGACGCGTGAGTATGTCCCAAAATACATGAGAACCTAACCTCAACGAACAAAGGCTGGCAAATGACTTGAAGTCCACACCTATGCGCTCTAAACTTTTATCCTTGCACCTCATCAATGCTGTGCTTTCATCGCATATGCATGTATTTTTTGTACAAGCACCCAATTTGTTCCCGAATGGAACTCCAAAAGATGGAACACTGTTCGTTCACTCTGTTAAGCAGTACCTCTGCTTGTCATTGAGCAGGAATACAGTCAGTGTGTTGCCTCCTGTCTTTGACGTCAGCATGGAAATTTTTGGGAAAGCGTTAGTTGGCCTGCGCTCTGTGCTTAAGGTACCCTCAGCTTACATTCCATTTAGCTCTTCTAAATCCTTTCTTTCAATCAAAAAAGAAAGAATTGTCTGTTGTCTTTACAGAGCTCATTATCCCGATTGCGGAAGCACGCTCCACTATCACCTTCCATCAGCGAATTTCCCTGTTGAAATCGCTAACAAGATTTCTCAGCGATCAAAATAACGAAGGAGGAAAAATACTTGTCGAGATTTATCTCAATTATGATTGCGATGTGGAAGCAACAGCACAGGAGAACATCTGGGAGCGTCTGATCAATACGTTATCCAACTCTATCCAAGAAAATAATAACGCACCCAATGCGCAACCCCCACTAGCCTTTACCATAGCGAGTGGAACGTCTTTTTCGCAAGGGCCTCCATCTTTGACCACCGCGAGTCTCGTTTCGTTCACAAAGGAACACATGAAAGAGCTACATTCAACAACCGGAGACCACATCGAGCTCAAAAAAAGAGGGTTGGAGCTTCTTGTTCGAGGAGTTTTGAAACCCTTGGTATCATGGATCTCTACAAAGCTTGACAACGAAGCCAAGAAGGCGGAGTTTCAAAACTCAACCAATGACAAAGAGGCTGAATCAGGGCTGGGTCTCATTAAAGAAGGAGAAAAAACGCTCTCCAGCGTCGATGATCCCACACAATTCCAAAACTTGAAACACAGAAAACAAGTGTTGCTAGAAGGAATTAAACGATTCAACTCTAAGCCGAAAAAGGTATGCTTCATGAATCTTATTATGACATAATTAATTTATATCTATGTAGGGAATGCAATACCTGTTGGATTCGGGATGCATCCCTTCAGGCACACCCAAAGACATTGCTTACTTCTTGCTGCACACTGAAGGTCTGAATAAGACAATGATTGGAGAGTTCTTGGGAGAAGGGTGAGATCGATTTGCCTTTTTGTGGGCGGCAATAACAATCAACGTAGGGAGGAAGAAAATATTGCTATTATGCACGCATTTGTGGATGAAATGGATTTCTCCCATATGCCTTTCGTCACGGCATTGAGAACATTCTTGCAATCGTTCAGATTACCTGGAGAGTCACAAAAGATCGACAGGTTCATGTTGAAATTCGCCGGGCGATTCGTTCAAGGAAACGCAACCAGTTTTTCCAGTGCTGACACAGCCTATGTTCTAGCATATAGTGTTATCATGCTGAATACCGATCAACATAATTCGCAAGTTAAAAAAAGAATGACGAAGTCGGATTTTCTGAAAAACAACCGGTAATACCAACCACATATTTTGACTGTTAGTCGAACTCAGTCTCTTCTTTTCAGAGGAATAGATGAAGGAAAGGATATTCCTCCCGTGATTCTTGAGGCAATTTTTGATGAAATTCAAAGCAACGAAATCGTCATGAAAGAGGAGCAACAAGCCAAAGCGTCTGCTCAACCGAACAGCCCTGCCTTGAACATGGGATCCAAAAGAGAGACCAGTGAATCGATTGCTTTGAAAACAGAAGCAATATTTAAAAACATTATGAAAGACAGTAAGCGCTCAGGAACTGTCACACCTCAGCTTGATCAGCCAAACAAAACTTCACAATTCTTCACAGCAAGTCATTACGAGCATGTCAAACCCATGTTCTCTATTATTTGGATGGCGGTTTTGGCATCTTTGTCTTGTCCACTTCAAGATTCTGAAGACATAGAGCTTGTCAAGCTAGCTTTGGACGGATTTAGATATGCGGCCAAAATTATTTGCATGTTTGATTTGGAGGCTGAGCGAAAATCATTCCTTTCCACTTTGGCAAAGAGCACGCACCTCTCAAATCTTTATGACTTGAAGCCCAAGAATGTAGAGGCGATCAAGTGCTTGCTTGACATAGCACTTGCTTCTGGAAATAACATCGGTGAGAATTGGATAGATGTAGTTGTGGCGATCAGTCAGCTTGAGAAGGTTCAACAGTTGACTGCGGAAATTGCCACTCAAAGGTAATGTATAAATTTCGATTATAGCCGTCATTTTAATTCTAGCACTCTCAGAAATACCGTGGATCCAAAGTCCCGCCCAAACTCGCCCAAGAAGGAGGCCCGACTCCTTAATGAGGATGCGATAGCTGGTGCTCTCTGCCAGTCTATGACTCTAACAGTTGACAAAGTTTTCGCCTCATCTTCCAATCTGAATGGGGCAGCCATCGTTGAATTCGTAAAGGCAATGTGCACTGCCTCGTGGGATGAAATCACAAACACGTCAGCGAGTGCAGAGCACCCAAGAATGTACTGCCTCCAGCGTCTTATTGAAATTTCGTATTATAACATGAACCGCATCCGGATGGAGTGGTCGAATCTATGGGCTATTCTTGGCGAGCATTTCAACCAAGTTGGCTGTCATTCAAACACCCAAGTATGCTTTTTTGCAATCGACAAGCTCAGACAACTTTCCATGAAATTCTTGGAGTTGGAAGAGCTTCCAAACTTCAAGTTTCAAAAGGATTTCCTTCGACCCTTTGAGTTCATTTTGGCGAACAATAATGATTCAAAGATCAAGGATATGGCTCTTGCATGCCTTCAGCAAATGATTCAAGCTAAAGCAAAATCGATGAAATCTGGCTGGAAGGCAATGTTTGGAGCATTTATAAGCGCAGCTAAGGAACCGAACGGTGAGTCCGGCTTGTAACTGTCTCATCTCTAAGTTATTTCCAGAGCAAATCCTTACATTGTCGTTCGACATTGTGAAAACCATATTCAAGAACTATTTTGAGAACATTGTGTCAAATTTAGCCTTCCCAGACTTTGTTTCCTGCATTGTACACTTTTGCCAAAACAAAAAATACACGAAAACGAGGTGAATTGTTGTCAATGTTGATACACACACCTACTTATTAATCTTAATAATTATTTCTCGACAGCCTTCAAGCTATTGAGCTACTGCGACAGTCATTCTCCAGAATACCAGAAATTTCAAAGACTCCAGGCGGTTCCAAGATTTTACAGACTACCGCTACTGCAACAGAAAAGATAATGACTGAAATGATTGCTGGTACACCAGCTGCTCTTTTGATTCTAAATGGTATGGAAAGGGCATCACAAGGAGTCCCACTTAGCGCCAACCCAATGTCTCCGTCTGTCCAGGACATGAACTCTATTGCTTCTATCAGCAGTACGATGGAAGATATATATTTTAAATTCTGGTTTCCTGTATTTCACGCTCTCTACCTTGTCATTATGACCTGCGAACTCGAAGTAAGAACTCGTGCTCTGACTCACTTATTTGACGCGCTCAAGACGCACGGCACTTCATTCTCTCGGGAATCATGGGAAATCGTTGCCAACGGATGTCTTTTCCCCATTTTTGACGACCTGAAGAACTCAAAGCCTGAAACCGGTGGTAACACGGTGAGCAAGTTTGCCAGCAAGGAGGAAATGAACACGTGGGTGAGCACCACCATGATTCAAGTCTTGAAGCAGTTTATTGATCTCTTTGGTGAATACTTGAATGAGCTGATGTTTTGTGTGGATGGCGTTTTCGATTTGCTCATTGTGTGCATGACGCAAGGTAAAGTGGAATGCATTAAGAATTCAATTGAGAAAAGGGTTTCTCATGCTCTAAAGCAGAGAATGAAACTTTGGCCCGGATCGGTTCCACTTGTCTACAACAATTCATCGAATCAAACGTTCAAAAACTCGACGGTGCAATGTGGGAACGAGTGTGTTCCATTTTCACGCATTTGTTCAAAGTCACAACCCCTGATGCTCTCTTCTTCGATTACCGCGCGGAAATGCCTCAAGAGCCAGTGGGAGTCGTTGCTCCAGCCGAGACAGAGGACACGGATGCTGAGATTGGAGTTTCAAACTCTACAAATTCATCTGTACCGACTGCTGGGATCGCAAAGAAGCCAGATCTGTACAGTCGCGGTTCCACAACGCAATCGGGAGTCCCTGACATTACAGGTCGTTCGAAACCGCAGAAAAAGGACTTTCCTGGAATCATCACCAAATGCGTCCTTCATCTATTGGTGATTCAAACGCTTCAAGACGTGTTGTCGTCTGGCTCCGAGCAAGTGTACAGATTGATTCCGTCCAAATATTTATTTGACCTCATAGACTGTTTGGAGCGGAGCTATCAGTTTGCAAAAGCCTTCAATGAGGAAATGGATCTGCGTATGGCACTTTACCGAATGGGATTTATGAAGACTCTGCCAAACTTGCTGAAGCAGGAAACAAGCAGTGTCTCGACATATATTACGATCTTGATCAAGATGTATTCGGATCCAAGTGAAGAACGAAAGGGAACGAGGGATGACATTGAAAAACGATTGATTCCGTAAGTTATTCAAAGGTTGTCGTGGTTCGAACCAATCAAACAATTCAAAACAGGCTCAGCTACAGCATTCTTGTCAACTACAATGGACTGGATCCAGAATCCAAAAAAAGAAATGTAGCAGCGTGGAGACCTGTGGTCATAGCCATCTTGAATGCAATGATCGACTTTGACGATGCTCAGTTCAAGAAACATATTCCCTCCTTTTACAATGAGGTATTGAACTTGCTTTTGCAGGAAGTGAGTACAGATATCAGGCTTGTCATGCATTCATTGCTGGTTCGCGCTGGCAACGAGTTCAACATCACAAAAGGATGTCCCACTTCGTCTCAAGCGATTCCAGCATTACTTGGGGCTGTAGGAAAGCCAGCACCTGCCGCCCTTCATGCAGAGAATATGAAACAGTCGCTGTAGTTGTTTTTCCTTTCCGAGTCCCATAAATTGTTGGCGAAGGGTGCTTGGCTTTGGGCTTGACCAATCCAAAAACATGCAGTGCCTCGTTCCCTTCTTCCACGCTTCGGCAAGGTTGGAGGCCCCCGATGCGGCGAAACGCGTCGATACGCACGAGCCTCTGAGGCTTCAAACGAGCCGAACGCGCTTCCACGGCCAACACTTGTCGCGCGGGTTCGCGGCTCTTGCCCACGCGAAGGGTCCCCACGGAACCTTCCGTGCGATCTCGACCCTTTCGTACGAATGCAACTATTACAAAAAGTGGGCTACGCCCGCGCATCCATATTCCCTCGAAGCCGTGCTCGACGCCGCTTCCCATCCACCCCACATTACCACTTGTCGCGACGCGGACGGAATACTTCTTGCTGACTTTGATGGCGACGGTGAGATCGATGTGGTCCAGATAAAGGACGCCAAAGTGTTTGTCGAGCATTGGGGACTGCAAGAGGATGGATCGCTTGGAACTCCCTTCTCACAGGCTTGGTTCGATGACAACTGGGTGGCGCGTATTGCAATGCAGGCTTACTGCGATGAAGAGCCGTGGGGGCTCCATGATAGCTGGCACGATTCGGCGGATGGAGCTCTGTTTCCACGATTCGTCGTGATAGATGGAGGAGCCAAGGATCCGTATCCTGAGGCTGTAGAGGACCCGGCGCAATACCCTGATCAAATATCGCTGCATGCATTATATTTGGCGAACAGAGAAGATTGGAAATGCGTGCAAAAGTGCTTCGACGCGCTTCTCGTCAAGTCCGGTGCAACCTTCCTGTCCTCAGAAATGCGATGGTCTTATCCGGCTATTCGTGACTTTTATCATCTCTGTGACATGAAACTAGTTGGACAACGCCTGTTGGATTCTGGCTTCTTGAATGAGCGCGCAGCTTCAGACACCCTGCAACACGTCGTTTCCCTCCACTCTCTATTTTATCCCTCCAACTCCGTGACTCCATAACTGGCGCGTTCACTAGCTGGAAAACCGGAGTTCAAAAAGGAGATGGAACTCTAGTCAACACGGAAACAACAACACTGGCCATGCTTGCCCTTGGTGCAGGGTCGTTGTGGACATTTGAACTCTTGGAAGAACCCATGGTTCCTTGTGCAGGTTTCAAGGCGGATGCATCTCGGCCAAACGTGTTGACTGCTAGGATTGGCGAGTCTCCAGCTGGTACTCTTGTTGCTCAAGGGCCAACCATTGACATTCCTCTTGGCAGTTATGAGGCGGAAGTATATATTCGCGTACTTGATTCGGTGGAAATAGATTCAACGATTAGCGCCTCGTTGCCTGTGCTCACGTTGAACGTTGTCAACGGAACTTCTGTTCTGGCAACATCAATTGTTACGCTTCAAAACCGGGAAGGCATTGAGCTATGGCAGTCTGTTCGTGTGGGATTCAGGCTTGAAACTTGTCCAAATGTGGTGGAACTACGCATTTTTTGGAATGGAACTTTCAACGTTGACTTCGCATTCATCAAAATCAAGTATCTATGAAGTAAAGGAAGAGATGAAGATTGAATCATTGGGTACCAGACCCCGATTGTATTATCTGGAACGTAACAAGGAGGAAATCCTTGTGTCCAACTCTCTAATCAACCGATCGTCACGAGCGTAGATACCAGTATTGAGCAACGAATCACGCTCCTTCACGAGTCTTTCCACCTCCGCCAGCACGCGCGGATCTAAGTTCTGCCGATGGCTTACCTTCAAAGCTGTATCACCAGCGCTTCCACTTCCTCCGACACTTCCAGAAGCATCTTCTTTGCGTTGCTCGCCAATTCTTGACGCTGCTGAATTTTCATTTCCTTCTACTTGAGGTTTTCTTGAATTACCAACACCGCTACTTGTGGCCGAGGAGGCAGCCTTTAGACCCAAAATCTCCCGCTTCATCGCATCAATCACTCTCCGTTCATTTTCCATCGACCCCATTTCATCTTTAGCCATCATACGCATCTTGACTGTATCCAACTCCTTCTGACTGCGCTTTAAACGATCCTCAATCTCGGCTTGCAACGCCTTTTTAGTCTTTGCCAGATCCCGTAGAGCGCGTATCCATTGTGCCTTGTAATGCTTCTTTGAGGCTTCAAGTTGCTCGGCACGTCGCTCCACTGCAGCGGATCCTACAACCACGTTGGTAAGCTCTGCCTTGATTGCAGCCACTGCCGCTTCGCCCACTTCCCCAGGAGTCACACCCATTCCACTCACCTTCCCTTCCATCACATTGCGTCGAAACGCTTCGAAATCCGCCTCGAGCCGCTTCAACTTCCCCTCCGTTTCCTCCCGCTCACGCATCGCACGGATCCGCGCAGCCTCCGCCTCAAGCGCCTTCACGCGCTCCACCTCCACCCGCGCACGAAACTCCTCCGCAAGCCGCCGCGCGCTATCCTCCACTTCCGCCTCCCTCCGGCGCACGACGCGCTCCCCTTCCTCCCGGCGGGCAAGGGCGGCGGTCTCTGCCGCGCGCACGCCGGCCTCGCGCGCTTCGAGTTGTGTGAGCACGTCCCGCGTACTCCCTTCGAGCGCCTCGAGCGCCTCCACGCGCTTTCGCACGCTCGCAACGCGACGCGCGTCGCGCCGCGCAAACTCGGCCGTGAGTTTGCCCACGAGGGCTTGCTGCAGCGTGGCGAGGTGCTGCCGGAATTGGGCCATCTCTGCCTTTTTCCAGAGCGCAATTTCTAGAGCGGCTCGATATTCTTGCGTTTCGTGGAGGGAGGAGGGGGTCGGGGAGTGCGGAGGCTGGGCGCGGGGAGGCGTAGTTTCGCGCTGACGGATGGAATGGGCGGTAGGAATTTTAGATGAATGCGTGTTCTCGGAGGCCATGACCCCAGCCCCGTGAGACACTTTGGTGAAAGTGGGTGACGGTCCGCGGTGCAAGTCTTGCGGCGGATCCGCAAGGGCCGAATCCGGTGCGGCGCCCACAGCCCCACCCGCTGGCAGAGCCACCGGTGCAACGCTCTCGTCAAACAAGTCCACATCTTCTACCGGCCCAAAATCTTCCAACGCAACCACCACTCGTAGATCCGCAATCTTGACAATATTGGATCCCCCGCCGCCACCATCCCCCGCCTCCACCGGCTTCGCGGCCACAACCCCGACCACCAGATCCGCGCTCTGCACCATGACACGGACTGGTCCGGGCACCTCGCGAGACTCCTTGCCTGCCACGACGCTGAGGTCCACAGTGGCTAAACCCACGCGCGCATTCCGCTCGTACCGGTCGGTTGTCCACACTTCGACGGCCAGCGGCACGGCCTCCAGGTACGTCAGGAGACGCTCGGCGCCCATCACGAACTCGAAGGCACAAAACGCGTTGGGGAGGTCCAGGCTGGCGTTTTGTGTTACTCCGGGGGTCGTGGGGGCGACAGGTTTGACGGGCGGGTGTGTCGTGATGGGACTTGTTGTGCCAAAGGGCGTGTATGTGTATTTTAGAAAGATGGGCCCATGACGTGGGTCAAGGCCGCGAATCGATCGGAGGTCTATGGAAAAACGGTATTGATGCCAAGGTGCAGGCGCTTTCACAGGTATTTGGGATTGAGGCCGATTGGACGGAGCTGTGACTGGGTTGAGAAGCACGCCACTTTGCAGTAGTGGTTGTTGTTGCTGAAGGTATGCCTGTGGTGCCTGAAACTCTTCCTTCATTTGCTGCTGCCGCTGAAAAGTTGAATAATGAGGTTGTTGTTGTTGTTGCTGTTGATTCGTTTGCTGTTGATGTGATGGCGGTACAGGAGCCGGTCTGGAGGCTTGAACGGGCTGCGGCTGAGGTTGCGGTTGCGGCGAACCAGGATAATCGAATGCCAAGTCCGGAGATTCCAATCCTTCCCTCAGTCCAGGCGAAACTGCCCGCCTCTCCACAAAATTGGGGTCAGTTCGAATAGCAGGCTGCTGTGGCACATTTCCTCCGTCGTCCGCCTCATATTCTTCAAAGTCGGCCCCACCGTACGCATGGTCGGCACCCCCATCCGTCTCTAGAACAGATGGGGCCACCGCGGCTGCATTACCAGCACCCGTCCCATCCTCGTGAACCCCAAACACATCCTCCTCCCCCAACAAACTCCGCTCAATGCCACCTCTCTCCGCCTCCACAAGATCGCTTTGCAAATCGGGCGTCACGACCACAGAAACGCCCAAGCCGGCCACCCGCCCCTCCACATCCACGCGCAACTCCTGTCGCGCGTCGTAGAAGGTCACAACCCGCTCCACAACCCGACTGCCCCCGCGGCCGGCGGCCCGATCTCCCGCGCCTGCCAGCAGCGCGGGACTCTGCGATCTGGAGAGGGATACGGGGGCCGTGGTCCGCGGCCGCGCGCGGAATCCGTCGCCATAGACGCTCTGCACAACCTCGCCAAGGACCCCGCCTGCCTTCTCGCCTTCGCCTTCCTCCCCCGCCGCAACGGCGTCCAGTACCCCGGCCAGGGGCACTTCTGCGAAGCCTAAGACGCGGCCCGCGTCTGCGCCAACGCAGAGGCATACGACGAGGACCTCCACGTCCGCGAGGAAGCGTGCGAGGTCCGCGCGGGCGGCGCGCACGCGAAAACTGACGCGCTCTGCGGGGAATGCTGGATGCTGAAGCGAGGGGAAGGGCGTGGTCGTTACGGTGTTGCCAAGGAAGGTGTAGCTGAAGTAGAAGCCCTCAGCGTCATCGTTGGCTTCGGAGGCCGGGGCGTCAGGAACGACGGTTGGATGGAGTATGGAGAGGTGTTCAGCAAAGGCGATGGTGAAGTTGAGGAGCCAGTTTGGCCCGTTAAAGCCGATTTGGTAGCAGCCGGTAGGGGTAAGTTCGATGGGGAGGCCGGAGGTGGTGGTGAAAAGAGTTTGGTTTTGGTTGAATTGAATGACGGGGGTGGGCGTTTCGCTGGTATTTTGGTTGAAATGAGGGTCGCGTTTTGTTATTGATTCAGTTCGAGACAGGTTTATATCCAGTGCACATTGAGAAAAGGAGCCTCACTTTGCGTCGGGATAGAGTTGGATCCGGATCGCTTTCGGGGACGAAAGAAGCTGCGGCTGAAAGGGCGAAGAACCGGACGCGATCTTCTTTTTGTTGGGTTGAGGATTCCGTTTGCGCGGCGGGGACGATGCAACAGATTGTGACGGCGGGGGATCAATCTTTTGCACGATTGAGAAGGCGAGCTTGATCTCCGGACGGAAGACGGACGTGTTGTTTTTGCGGGAGTGCGGGGCCGTGTAGACGAGTGGATACCAGGCCCATGCTGCGTCCTTGTCGACTTCCGGGTCTGCATTCCAGTTTGGTGAGGCGATGGAAGAAGCTGATCTGAAGTGTGGTGTTTTGGGATGTTTGTATATTTGGTGGCTGACACGAAACGAGACCCGCGGAAGCAAGACGAGCGAATGCAGCAGAAAGAATACCTGAGATCGAGCATGATGTATCCGATTTGGACGCGTTTCGCCTGAGCGCTGATTGCGAAGCAGGCGAGCTTGAGCTTTGCGCGCTGGGTTCGGATGAACTGAAGCTGACGAGTGCCAATTTCCCAAGCGAGGTCTGTGTCCCAGACGGGATCTGAGGTGAGGGGGACGGGGTCCGTGGTGAGGATCTCGTTGTTGAAGCGGCACTGCAGGTACACGCGTGTACTGCTGCCTGAGGCGCCATCCACCGCGTATGAGGCAAACTGGCGACCTTTTTTATTTTTTTACGGATGTTAATCACGAGGCTGGTCTGCTGGGGAGGGGGTGGAAGGTGTGCCCTGAGGGACGACGGACATCACCTTCGCGCACTGTGACGAGTACCGTGTTCATCGTTCCCTGGCTGTACAACAACAGAGTGACTCGGGGTGCGGCTTGCCTCGAGTCTGCTGCTGCTGCTGCTGCTGTGCAAGAGTGGTGCGTTGTTTCGCTTCGATCGAATGTTTTTTCGCGTTGTTGCGCCCTTTTCCTCGTCCTCCTCGTGCGCACTCCTCGTTGCAACGCAGCACCGCTCCTCGGCCCACCTCGTCTTCCACGGCAGCATCAGCAGCATCAGCAGCAGCAGCATCGTCGCCACCATGACCGCAGCCACGCACGGAGCCTCCTCGTCCTCGTCCACACCCTCTGTCGCGGCTTCGGCAAAGAGGACGCGCGACGACGACGACGACCACCACCACCACCACCACCACCACGCTCACGAGACTGGACCCATCGGCACAACCGCGGACACCGCCCACCCAGCCGCCAAGCCCAGTGCCAGCGCACCAGACAAGACGGACCGCACAGGAAACCAAAAGATAAAGAAGCCGAAACGCTCCCAAGTCTCTGTCGCCGAGCTGCTCGCTCTCAGCGCCGTCCCAGCTGACAGATCCTATCTGCTCGAGCACGACGTCGGCATCACACACTATCTCAACCCCTTGCAGACGCAACATCGGCTCTCCGCCATCATCAAGCACAGGTAAATTGTCACTTCCCTTCCCATCTCCCAAACGAGGAGACATCAACAAAACAAAAAACAAAAAACATCAAAACATCAACACCAGATTCACTGACTTTCTCGTCCACGAAGTCGACCCCGCTGGAAATATCCTTCATCTCACAAAGGAGGATGTCGCCGCTGTCCCTGCCTCTGGCGCCCAACCCGCAAAACGCATAAACCCCTTCACCGCTGCACGCGACCTCCTTGACTCACTCGATCCCGCCATATGGACACACATGCGCACCTTTTTCGAAGACGCAGATGCCGACGCGCGCGTCGAACGCGTCAAGGATCTCTTGCGCAACGGCCCCCCTCCGCCAAAGCACAACAACAAGAACCATGATCGCGGTTCAGGGTCCCAGCGTGGGGGTCGCGGTGGATCCCGGGATGGTAACGCGAGTCACGGTGAACATGGATCCAAGACATCCAAGGCGGATGTCAAGTCGGAGTCTGCCAATGAAGTGCAAAAGACGGAGTCTGTATCAGATGCGGCAAAGACGGAGTATGCCAGTGAAGTGACAAAGACGGAGTCCACAGATCTCAAGGTGGAGGCTTCGGCCGATTCCAAAGATATCAAGATGGACAACGTCTCAACCATGCCTGCCAAGACGGATGCAACCGACGTTACGCCTAGCCCCGTCGATGAAGAAATCCTGACAAAGGTATAGCACCATTTTCTCTCAGACGAAAGGAAATTGAAATGCTGAACCCTTGCCTCGCAACAGTCTTTCCCAGACAAGCAGGCGCGCATAGACGTCTACGACTTTTTCAAGAAGCATTTTTTCGAAGTCCTCGCCACAGACAGCCGACCTAATCAGCGCATCTGCATCCGCTGGTTCACCGCCCGTGACCGTACGTTACCCCGCTCCTCACTCTCTCTCCACGCATCCCACCCATTTCTTTCTGTGACAACGCGTGACGGCTTTTTGTTGGACTCACAAACACACAAACATACATTACATAGGGGCACGCAGCAACCCGCGCCCGGACTTTTCCAAGGGCGAGCACCTCCAATTCATCCTGTACAAGGAGAACAAGGACACGATGGAGTGTCTGAACACACTTGCACGATACACCAATACGCATGGCAAGGACTTTACCTTTGCAGGGACCAAGGACAAACGGGCTGTCACAGTGCAGCGGTGCAGCGGTTACAAGGTGCTGCAATCCAAGATGGAGGGCGTGCATTTGGGAAAGCAGGTCGCTGTGGGCGGGTTCAAGTTGAGTGCAGTTGTTTTTCTTTGTTATTGGCCGTTGAAGCAGTCGGAGTTTCCATGCTTATACCTGGGATAACGTTGTTAGGTATGTCAAGGACCGTGTGAATTTGGGGGACCTGTCTGCGAACCACTTTGTGCTAACGTTGAGGTAAAGTTTGTGTACTTGGACTTTGCGAGGACGCTCCAATAACACATTCATCAGGGACGTGGAATTGGTGCAAGACGACCCGTCCACCCCACAAGACCCAGTCCAAATCCCCATCATCCTTGAGAAATCCCTGACAAGTCTTGCTCAAAACGGATTCATAAACTACTACGGCATGCAGCGCTTCGGCACGCGCAACATTAGTACGCACCAAGTCGGCCTTGCGATGCTCAGCTCCAGCTGGGCCACCGCCGTCGAACTAATCATGATGCCCAAAGGCGACGAGAATGCCGAGTTTGTCGAAGCCCGGCGCCTCTGGATGGAGGAGCGCGACGCGCGCCGCAGCTTCAACGCCTTCCCGCGCGGCTGCGTGGCCGAGCGCGCTGTCATGGGTGCCATGATGAAGGAGCGGAAGGAAGACCCGAGCTACCTTACGGCGCTCAACGCTGTCCCTCGCAACCTGCGCCTTATGTACCTGCATGCCGTGCAAAGCTTCGTCTGGAACCACATGGCCAGCGAGCGCATGCGCGTGTACGGTAACCGCGTCGTGCCCGGCGATCTCGTCGCTCGGTTCAACCAGCTCTCAAGCCGAGCAAGGGACGCAGGCGACGCGGTTGAGGCCGGCGCGGCAGACATTGAAGAGCATCGTGCGGGACGCATGATTGAGGTGGATGTGATTGCGAGCGAGGAGGATGCAGCCACCCGCTCCATTGAGGATCTGGTCTTGCCCTTGCCTGGGTATGAAGTCAAGTACCCTTCAAACGCGATTGGTCAAGCTTATGTGACCTTTATGGCCAAGTATGGGTTGGATCCACACGACATGAAGCGCCACAACCGGTTCGTGTCCATTTTTATGTTTGAGCACATACGACGGGGCTGACACCTTGTTTCCTCTCGGTGCAACTTATAGGGACATCTCTCTTCCAGGAGATTACCGTCGCGTGGTGATTCGTCCCAAAAACGTAGCTTGGTAAGTGCGTGGACGTGTTTAATTGATAGGAATCCTTATCCTGTACTTTGCGCGCCACAGGAAATCCCTCCGCTACGATGATCCGCAAATCCCACTCTCCCGGACGGACATGGACGTGATCAATGGTGTTCCAGAGCCAGTCTCCCTCCCCGGTATGGCGCGCATAATGTAGATCGAAAACGTCGTCTTCACACACCTTTTCCCGCTTCTTGCTTAATAGACGGTAAGCGGCTCGGCGTTGTTGTTGAGTTTTCGCTCGAGACGTCATCGTATGCGACCATGGCGCTAAGAGAGATTCTGCGCACGGATACGAGCGCCGGACATCAAGGCACCCTGACGCGCGCATCGAACGTTGTAACCGATGCGGAGCGCAAAGAGCGGGAGACGCAGGAGGCGGAGAGCCAAGATCCGATGAAGGAGTAAGCGGTTCAGGTCGGGGATGTTTTTATTTTCTTGCTTGGATAACGTTGGTTTTGAGTCGTGTTTTGCTGGAAATGCAGCATTGGAAATTTCGTTTCGCCATCCTCTGAATTGACCCGGTCAGACGGAATGCACCACCTCACCACGAGGGAGCGAATGACTCCACTAAAGAGCAGCCGCACATACTCAAGAAATATTGCCC
>MU615014.1:0-21763 GCA_025201725.1 Chytriomyces sp. MP71 | reverse complement strand
CGACTTCAGAAGCCACATACTCCTTCGTCTACAGGTTTTGTTTAATCGTGCGGATGATGTCACTTAATCGTTTCTCCTTCAGGTTCGTTTTATTTACCAGGTTCTCATTTCCACCTGCGTCAAGATCTGATCGCATGTTGTGTGTCGCAAGTTTGTTCAAACTCCGTGTATCGGCGCTGTGATCACCGATGCCGAAGGAAGTACAACTTAGTCACACAAATTCTCATTTTATTAATGTTTCTATTTGTAAATGAATATATGAACGTTTTTGGACTTAGGTTTTGACTTTGTTGCGTATCTCATGTTTGATTTGAAAGGCAAACTAAACACTCAAAACCGACACAGTTCAAGACCCTCTTTCTGCAGGTATATAAGAGCTGCGCCGAAATCCGCTCCACCATAAGACGGATTCGCAACAGTAATAATTAATTTCTTGGTTCATTTGATTGTTTATTCTGATCCAAGATTAAAAGTTTCTACAAATTGTTACTATTTCCAAGCTTATTCATTGTTTCCTTTCTTGAAAGCAATCACAGACTCCACCATGCATTAATATTCTTAAAGTCCTCTTCACTGGTGTGCTCACACCTTGGTCACATATGATCAATTTCATATCCTCTTGGTACCTCACTATTGGGAATATCCAAATGTAATAACAGGTCTTCTTTTGACTTGAATGTGTGCTTCAAACAATAGATGTCAGAACATCTTTTTCTCACAATTTCATGATTGACAGCAAGTGTATGATGTTGTTTCTTCTTGATGGGATCCTTTTTGTCATTTTCATATTTCTTTTCCTTTATTTTAGAGAAATAAGTTTCTTTTGTGACTGCATTCATGCTTGCATCTCAATTACTTTAATAAAGTCTTTTTTTGTTGTTCAACTGATGGCTGTATATCTCATCTTTGTGTCCATTTGATGCCATTCATGAAGTGCGTATGGCTCACAGATGCTGTCTCCTTGAAACCTGTGCACTGTTGAGCAATAATTCACCCAAACATATAGTTGGAATTGCTCAACTGTTACAGTGATTTCATAGTGACTTGAAGTACCAAAGGGCTCAAATTTCTAACTTTTAATGTGGTACTGTTTTACTTGTCCTAATGCATTACAGTTTTGGTTAGAAATGACAGGATTTCTTACCATGATGCACCTGTTATGTTTCACATATTGAATGGTATTATGGGGTCAGGGAAAATGGAGGTTATTGTGAAGTTCCTTGGTAACCTTAGTGCAAATAAGAGTGTTGTGGCTATTGTGGCATACATGTCTTTGGCACATGCCTTGTCAACTTGTCTTAAGCTGGACTGTTATAAAGACTTCAGGGACTGGATGTCATAATCAAGTCCGCATTCCGCATTTGCACTGTCAGCATGTGGCATTCTTTGGCAGCATGTGGACAAGTGTTGTGTGCTTGAGGAGAAGGTCTTGCCAAGTTTGTTTGAGGGGGAAGAGGAGGAGGAGGATGCAGCCTCGTTGCCACATGTGGTGGGTGCATCAGCAGGTGGTGGGGGTAACAAGTCCACTTAGTTCATCAATAAATCCTTTGAGACCACCAAAATCTTCCAGTAAGTTAGTGTACAATGTTCGCAGGCTCTCCTCAATTTCTTTGTCATGCTTAAATCCAGTCCCACTCTTATAGGTGACAAATCTGGCAGTTGATGTTGATGCTTTGTGAACTGCCAAGAATTGAAATGAATGAGATTGGTTCGCAACATCATAAAGACCATATGTGCAAGTTCATTGTTCCACAAAGCAACTCATTCAACCTTATGCCATATTGTACCTCAGACATAAGACCATGAGCAAACTCAATTTCAATCTACTCAATCAGTGGGTAGTTTTTAATGTCTAGCACAAGTGCCTGCAAAGGGTACTTCGTCAGTCAGGATGTTAGAGAAAGGGGAAGCATGCTGCAAAATGGCCAAAGAATGTATAGAGTTTCTTGTGGGATATTTATAAGAAACTGGGAGGGTGGGGAAGTGCGATCTTCTGGCCTTGTTTTGTATAGGATTTTAGATTGCGTACCTTCAAGTTGTGCAAATCACCAATGCTTGGCCTGCACTTGGCTTCCAATTCCTTCTTGGGGAGATTTAAATCAAGCTCCACAAGTTTGCAGTTGGCAACACAGTCCTTTTTTGAGAAGTTGTTGAAAAGGAAATTGTGTTGGATGAGAAATGTCTTTGATAAAGCCTTGACAGAGTGATCCCTCAGAATTACATTTGAAGGCATGATTGAATTCAAATATTTCACATTTTGAGTGAGTATAATTATTGTTGCATTGGCAACCTGAAACATTTGACCTCAAAAAAGATACTTGGTGGAGAATAAATCAAATATCTCTGAGAACAAACTTTTCCCGGTTTCTGTTGATCCAAAAATTGGAGTTAAAGTTGAAGTAATGGAGGTATCGTCGTGGGGGGGGAGTCATGGAAAATAAAATGGACGTGCTGGGGTGCGGGAGAAGACAACACAGCGCGATAGCGATGCGTCCAGTAAACTGGCATGTTTCTGGAAAGGACGCGTCTAAATGCGTCAGCTTGTCACTGGCAGATATTACAGCACAAGCCCAGCGTCACCCACAAATACAACGCCAAAGACAACCAACAAACCGAAACACCCTCTCTCCGAAGAATTCATCCACCAAAGCTCCGTTATCCCTACGAATCGCCGTGTCTTTAGCATTACGTGACTCCTTCGAGGATCCAGAGGGTTTCAAGGGTGTAAGAGTCAGGCTTGACCCCGCTTTGGTGGGACGTATGGCGCGATGGCATCTAGTATGGCATTCGGCGGTCGATTTGTTGTTGGAGAACTTATTCAGGGCGAGGAGGAGTTTGAAACGGAATAGGCACATCTTCATTAGGGAAGTGAAACGGGCTGCGACGGCAAATCAGCCATAGGGACCCAACGTGCGCATTTTCTAAATCAGTATTGCTGGGGTTGCTCTCACGTTTGGAACTGTCTGTCAGTTCGAGGACATTGGAAAGGCTTCGAGTCAGCTTGAGCCGTGTCTTTGGTGATGTTACTATGCAAGCTCCACCAGAACGATATCTGTCAGTGATTGCTGCCCTTGTGTCGAGGAACGGGAGATGCGGAGATCCTGAAATGATGGCCCAAACCTCTTCCTCGTCCACCTCGGCCGAATCGTCGTTGCGGATACCGGACGAGACCTCGCCGCTTCTAGGCGAGGGTGCGAGCTCCGTGCAGCTGTCTGGCTCGAGTTGGTCGTCGACGCTGGTCTCGCGCGTCCTCCTCGTTGCGCTCGCCTTGATCACGGCCATCTACGCCGCCGAGACGCTCGATCCGCTGCCGCCGCCCTCGCCAAACGTTTTTAGCCTCGGCGTCATTCCGCGCCATGTCTCTATTCAAGTCAGTGGCCGTGGCCACGCGCGGGTGAACGCACTCAGATTCAACGACTCGAATCGGTATGCAAACGGACACAACCACGCTCACACATCCCTTCACTTCACACTCTCCACTTCCGACGCCGCAACTAGACGCAATACATTCGTTGGGCTCGAGCTTGAACCCGGACAGCGCGTCACCATCTCCGTGCAGTTCCCCAATACGCGCTGGTGGAACTGGCCCTCCATCGTGGGCCAGGCACCTGTCGCAGAACTCTTCCTCATGCTGCCAAATCACGTCCATAGTGTCAACATGACTGGTGACACGGCCTCCCTTGTGTGGCAAGGGCCTAACATCAACGATTCTCTGGCGTTCAATGTCAACGCGGGGTCACTCACCATTGTCACGACACTCAACACGACCTCCGTTTCCGCGTCTACGCAGCAAGGGCAATTGCAAGGAGTTCATTTGGATCTTGTCATTAACTCGTTGGAGCTTTCAGCATCCACAGGCATCATTGCATTCACAGCCATGGGTTATACGCGTTTCGCATCCTCTTCAGCAGTCTTATGGGCCTACTTGACCCCTTCCACATCGAATACCAGCGTAACAAACGTGACCACGGTTGGTGACCCCAGTGTGCCTTTAATAGATCGAGTGATGGATGTCGTTGTGTACGGATATCATGGCTTTGTCCATGCCGAATCGCAAAATCATCATTATCAAATTTCGGGCGAAGGGCTGGTGCTAGAACGGACGGATCCAATGGAAGGTTGGATGCTGGATCCGGGCAAAGTGTCAAAAAACATAATGTGGGTTGCATCGCGGCGGGGAGATTTGATTCTTCGATTTCAAAATTAAACTTCCTTGCTTTACTCAATTAACTTTTTCTCTGGTTAGCCCCGTACGTTGAGTAACGCCGTGTGAGCGTAGGCAACATCGCGATCGTAGCGCTTGCGGCCAAGATGCCGTGGAGTGTAGTGGTCACGTCGTCCGGTTCGCAATCGCTGATCCAAACCCATCCAAAGGCACCGTCACAATCCAGAGCTTCGTCCCATCCATCGCCTTTGTTTTTGAACTGCGAAAGGCGCTCAAGAAACATAATGCAGACACATAAGTCTCGGACGACAACATGAATGAATACGAGCAGGAAGACATGGAACCTGAGCCGAAAAGCCCGCCGCTCCTGCCAAAACGTCCTCCCCTGCCCTCCATATGCATCCATCAGGCTGTCTCAAACGCGCTACTGTCTTCCGCAGAAGCAGAGTCCTAATGAAATTGAATTGTCGAGGCGGCAGTTGACTCACGCTTGGTATCATGACGAAACTCGTTGCGCGGGTTGCTGTCGCTCCATGGTGATGACCGCGTTGCTCGCGAACCCTCCATGAACGTAAAAGTTTGCGTACGTGAAGCCGTTCGTGAATTGAGAAGATATTTTGCCAAGTTGGTTGTTACGGACAAGGTTTTCCTGATGGACATTTGAAGGTGCTAGTGCGAGTTGAAGTTAAGTGCTGGTACGGGGAACGACCTTAGGAAGGTGCGATCGGGCTGCGTTCACCTGCGTGTCATTGTTGACATTGAAATGTAGCTTTCGCGGCTGGGAAACTGGGTAAATGAGACGATCGGTGACTGACCAGTGAGCTTGAGACAGAAATGCTTGATGTAACCTGGTCTTGAAGAACTTTACTTCTGGAATCTCACTGATGGAGAGGAGGAACGCGGATGTAACAGCGAATTAAACACACAGTTTTATGATTTGTCCTTTCTTATGATTCCAAACAAAGATATCACACAAGTTACGAGTCAATTCTTCTTGCTGTTACAACGAATCGAATACCATCAATGGGCTTTATGCTATGCTCGTAATATTTTTGGACGCTGTTACCGTCCTGTCCAGCGGGTTTTAATGAAGTTCATGGAGAAAGCTCAACTTACCATGATCAGTAAATCACCATGACGTAGAAGAATCTTGAGGCAGACTCGTTTGGATTTCGCCGTTGAAGGTGTTGCGTTGGCTGTCGCGCCCATCCTATCCGTTTTCGTCAAGGCGTCCATTATGGACTGCGTCTTTTCCACCTCAGCTGATTGTGTGCTAGCCCTCCATGCTTGCTTTTCCGCGTCCTTCGTAAATCCATTGTCATCTTCCTCGTCAAGGTTCGGAATGGCGACCTTTGACTGCGCGCATACAGCCCGCACCTCCAAAACTCCCTCTTTCCCACCCGTCAACGGGCTACCTAACGTCCAAAATTCCCCGCGCACCTTATCCGCTACCAACGCGTCATTCACGAAAAACCGGCTCCGATACACCGTCAGCTCCTTGTCAAAGTTGCAGTCGTGATTGAACGGCATTGAGACCGCTTTCGGCTCATGATGTATGTAACAGTCGGCCACCACACTGTCGCGGGTGGGGTGAATACCGGGAAGGGAGACGAGTCGCGCGTGGAGGAGGAAGGAGAGGGGCCAGAGAGGCTTTGGAGTAGCAGGCGCAAGTTGAAGTGGGGTGGACGCGGGCTTCAAGGATGGTTTATGTTTTGCGCTGAATTGAGTGAGCGGTGTTGCCAACGCTGGATCGAACGCCAGTAAGCTGGATGGATCGCTTCCTTCAACAGAAGTATCTGACGTGCTGATGGTGGAGGCTTCACTTGACAGAGTTTCCATGGAATCGCGCTTTCGCTTGGAATGGATCCGTTCCCGAAAACACATTTCCGCGTTGCTGCCAAAGGACCACGACAACACGCAAGAACCAAGCCCAGGCTCGTCGTCTGAATGGAAATTCATCTTCTGGCCTGGCTTGGACGAGATATTAAAATGTTGTAACAAAATGTCGCTGTCTTACCTTTCAAGTACCCGAGAATCAGAAGTTCGTTCAAGTTAAAACCAGGAATCAGCTGGTTGATGTGCTTCATGGCCATCTTGACAGGTTCAGGTGAGTCTTTGAAATCGCTGGTTGGCTGAAAGTGCGCGTACCGATACGCGGCACCCACGTTGAATGAGAACTGTTGAGACAAAAATCCAGCGACTGGACGATGAGAAGACATTCGTCAAAACAAAATTAGAGTCTGGCATATCAGAGGGGCCTTCACCTTGATGATTCCGAAACACTCTGCGCGATAAGGGCAAGTCTTTAGCCTTCAGAAACGCGTTCAATATTGCGTCGGCTGCTTCGAATCCGAGCTCATGATATGGGTTTCGCACATGAAAGATACGACCACCACCTCGCGGCATAGCGTAAACGGTGACTGGATTTTTGTAAAAGACTGAGGCTGAAGGAAACACAGGTTGGGCGAGCAAGTAAGCAGAAAGACTGGGATTTATATGCAATGGTGCAGAATTTTCAAATAACAATGGCGGCGCAGTATTGGAAGAAGGGGAAAATGAGCTCAGGCGTGCCAGGTTGTACACAATGGGCTCCGCTTTGCATTCCTCATTCGCGCACTTCCAGAAGTTCCAATGAATGCGGCTGCTAATACGCCCACAAATCAAGCAGTCTAATGCCGCAGGAACGCCGAGTTCTGTCGAATTCACATCTCCTGTTGGATCGTACTTTCGCGAATGACTTCGCAAATCAAAGGCGGCAAAGGAAATATCTGGAGGCACACCGCCCGATTCCGAATCGTAGTTCCATGCCGCCATATAATCTGGATTGTAAAGTTGCTCCCAGGGTTGGTTTGTGTCTAGATCCGTTCGATGACCCATCTGATTGATGATGGTGAAAAAATCGTGACATGACAAATTCAAGCACACTCGTTCACAATACACATGCATTGATAAGACTTTGCAAGATGGGCATTGGTATCTATCGGGGGGTAGTATGAGCTGGTGTTTGTGCTTCTCTTTCGAAAACCACGCTTCTTGAGCGTTTGATTGTATCCACTGATGTTCCCATTTCAGCACTCCTTCCTCAAACACGACAAAACTTACTTGGAATCTGAACTTATATCGAATACGATAATTTCGGCTGGACTGCGTGGGCTGCAACAGACTTTGTGACGACGTGGGTTGCGGTGGCGCGTCAGTGTACTCCTTGGACGGCCAGAAACCTCGCACAAGGTAAGATCCAGCCACATTGTATCTCCCGGGGAATTTCAAATTGTCGGCAAGTGGGTACGCCGATCCCTTATGAAAGGGTAAGCCGGCTTATTCAATGGGAAGAAGGAGCGAACCACAATAATGACTACTGGTGTCCTTCCCTCCTTCGCAGCTATCAAAGATGCGATCTGACGATCTGAATCTTCCTGGGAATCTGCCAGCTCGAACGCGGAGCTGAGTATGAACGACGTCTGGCCCTGTAAAGCTGTGGGATTTGCCCGTGGCCGCGAACGTCCTCCGCCATGACTGATGATGACCATACCATCATTCCAGGCATCACCGAAAGAAGTGAACTTGTCGATGAGAAATCCCGTGCACACCTTGCCGTTGGTTTGGACGCCACTTTGATACGATCTGAAGTACGGGGCATACTCGCAGCTGTCTCCATGACATTGATTTAAACTCTGATGGTGAAGCAAAGCACTCACAGTTCCTGGCGCGAGGCAGCGTGAAGGGGAGGTGGCGGTGGCATCGACTGGAAAAACAAGGCTTCAATTTCCCTGCCAGTTTCTCGCCCAACCATAACTTTCCACAATTTAGCCAAGTCCTCCAGTTTTTTCTAAACACGTGGAATGATTAGCTTCAGGAATATTGGGCGCGTCGTCTGCTTTGGATCCCAAAAGCGACTCGCATTTTCTTGCCGATTACTCCAGGTGTTATGTCGCCGTCTCGCTCATAGTATCGCTTGAAGAGCTCTAAAAGTTATCGCCTTCGCTAGGTTGTTTCCTTCATTCTTCGCGCGAATTTTTTGTGAGTTTCTGCCGTATTAAGGATCTCAATCAAACGCCACATATCAGTTATGAATCATACTGGTTGTTTATTCCTATCTAACTCAATCTTTTTAAACTTTCTGATTTGATTCGTGTTGGTGAAGGAGGGATTTATGTCATAGCGAACCAGAGAACAATGAATTTGGAAAAAGTGGTCACAAACACTGGATTCTCAATTATTCCTCTGACTTGCCTTCCTTAACAGGTTCAGCCGCAGGAGCTGCGGCTGCAGTGGCGGCAGGAGAAGTAACAGAGTTCACGATTGTAGAAGTTCTACCCAAAACGGCGTTTGTCGACCCAGTAGCAACCACTCCGAGTGTAACCTTGCTCACGGAGGAAATTGCATCGTGAAACTGCTTGCTCACGGCCATCGAGGAACCAATAAACTTGTACGTTTTCGACGAACGCTGAAACATTTTCCCATCTTCATTCTTCTCAGTGAGAATGAATTCTTCGGGCTTGCGGTCCTGCGCGCCAAGTGGGTCCAAGCTGCAGTGTCCGAGATAAATGGAATCGCTTGGATCAGGGGTCTCGCCGCGTTCCATGTGAGGTCGTTCCTTCTTGAATTCTGAGTTGGGTTCAGAAAAGTGTTGGGCACAAATTGTTTGAACATACCGTGCAAGTAGCCTCCGGCAGTAATGACGTAATAGTGCTCCTTGTACGTCTGAAGGAGACCTCTGCTCTTTCTGCTCAAAGTGCCCTCATGAATGACTCCTACGAGAGGATCATCATGTCCTTCATACTGATCCGTCTCAAACATTTCCGGACCCCCGGACTTGTTGAGTCGGTTCTCGCAGAAGCTTTCCCACTCCTTTTCTGTGTCCATTTGGCTCAAAACTGTTTCAATTTCTTGAGCGTGATCCGCGCGGTGGTTCTGAATCTCAGAGATACTGCTAACGCCAATTAAGGCAACCTTGAGCTCGCGAATCAGATTTGCTTCAAACACCTTGAAGTCGGCCTTCATATCAACGAGCTTTTGGCTACGCGCGGCATGCTTGAGCTTGGCGAGCGCAAGCTTCTGCTTGACCTCCATGTTCGCGATCCAAGGGTCGCCATACCGAGTGGCATCGGTTCCAGGGCGACGCGCAAATGAAATAGCTTTGGTCAGATGTTCCTTCGCCTTGACGAGCATTTCCTTGTCCTTGAGTCGCTCGCGGTTGCGATCCTAATGGTTTCCAACGTTTCAGGCCCCGTCGACCAGAGTCAAGACAAGAATACCTTCTGTTCCTTCTCCAAAGTATCGACTTTCTTCTTGATGGTCTTCTTGATTCCGTCAAGTGCCATCACAGTTTGCTTGTCAAGCGACTTCTGGATTGCGGCATGCTGAGAGGCCAGAGCCGCCGCATTCGCCTTGAGTACGGAAACAAGAGAGTTGATAGACGAAGTCTCGGTGAACGCCAACTGACGGACAGGCGATGGCTGGCTCCATTCCTGTAAATTGGATGACACACGATTTAGATGTTGCCACCACCGGCCAGCCAAAGTTACCTTTGCATTGGCAGCATGAGACTTGGCCTGAGCCTTCTCTGCGTCAGCAAGGCGGTCAAAGTGGTGCGAGAGGCTCTTGACAAGGGACTTCCATCCGCGAGCACTTGAAAACGGATCTCGTCAGGCTTGACAAGCACGGAGAACAGGCTACAAACCGGTCCGTGAGAACATCGGCTGGGTCCAGAACGAGGCCAAGAGCAGCCGTGTTAACCTCCGGGTCCACATGATCAACACTCTCCACGGGGACGGAGTAAAGCTCATCTCCACGCAAGGCGGGGGACGAGGGCAAGATCGGGCTGCCAGGAGGGGAGTTCACCGCAGTTGCAGCAGACGTCACGGTGTTGCTGCGATCAAGCCCTCCGTTCACTGTAGCGCTGCGGGAAAACCTGAAGGACATTGTTGTGAAAGTTGGTGGCTGGGCTTTGAGGAAAAGTTTCAGTGAAACACATCCCAGGTCAGACACTTTGACGAAAATGCCTGACTGGAACTTCATTCGCAACCAAGACCACAGTTATTTCACACCATTTCTCCGATTCGATTTCTGGCTATGCCTGTTTTACCATGCCCGAGGCGGATGACTCTCGGTCCAAGAGCGTAACCATTCTACGGACAATCCAGCTTTCCTGCGTACGCGTCTGTTATTGGCACGCTTACCTGTTGCAAGAATCCGTTTGCCACACCATTTTTCGGTCAAACCAAGAAACGCGTCACTTGAAAAATACCGTGTTCTACCCCTTCCAGAAACCAAACGTACCCAAACAATTCTGTCGACATATCCCTTCTTTGTAGTGTACATGCACAACCTCCTCCAGTAGTTCACTCACGGCCAAAACTTGGTTCACAGCCGCTGAACAGAGGCATGAATCCAGCTTCACCCCCTTGCATGCTGAAGGTTGAGGTTGAATATTGACTTAGACCGAGACGCATAAAAATACTACCCCTTGTTACCTGTGCTTCTAAGTTTGAAGGTAAATTTTTTTCAAGAGTTCCAGGCGGAACTTAATTGTTGTGGGGAGGGCTGTACGTGTAGTGGGAGATAACGCCCTCCACATTTCTAAGAAGCACCAGATGAGAGAGATTCCTGGAGGGTTTAAAGGTCGCGTTGGTCTGGAGGAGTATGCTTTTTGGAGAGGTTGATTCGGAACCCACGCTCAGAGCCGCAGAGTCTGAACTTTCCTTCTCTGCCTGTTCGCTCTCATCCGAAGTTACTCTGGAAGCTCGTTTCTTTGGCCGCTTCAATTCACCCTGCAGGAGAATCATGACAACGAATCCAGTTGACGGACCGCGCTTTCTCGAAGAGGGCGACGACACGCCCCGCTCTTCCTCAATGGTTTCAAAGTGGATAGACTGGTTCTCACTGGGGCAAATCTTGCACTCGCGCCGCGAACCTTGGCTCCCAGCGAGATGATGCAAAGCGGCACAAACTCTTTTATCGAACGGAATTTCCTATGTGGTTTGAGAATGCGCATAGGTACGCTTGCTTCATGAATAGCTGCCCGTACGATAGCCAAACAGGTAAAAGCGACCTGCTTGCTGTTGTCTTGGCGAGGAAAACCGCGATTCTCTTATCCGTACGGGATCGTTGGAAGCCGTGCCGAGTCGGCAAAGGCCCTCGATAGGTTATTGACGTGGTGTCACACCAACAGCTCGCTTGAAAACTGCTGTAAACGGGTTCTCTTTCACTCGCAAACGTGGCTACACTCTCGATTACCTTGATTAGATGAGCATCCACCTTTTCGGAGCTAACCAGTATCCGACTGAGGTGGTTGCAAGGTTTCCAACATATACTTTTTCCCTTTATCCGGCCGTCCTTCATTTGTTTCTCAAGGTTGCGATGGTCCGCTTGGCCCACCACGGGACCCGTTTTGTTCGGTATTTGGTGTGTGTGTGTGGACCTTGTTTTTTACCACGTTATACTCCACTTCGACCGGTTTATTTGATGACGACTGTTCCGCATCCTATGCACTGGGTCGCTGTGCCACCACCAGGGTCGATGTCAGCTACCACTCACCACGGATTCCCAGGAGTTGCCACAGTGTCCTGGTTCGCTCTGCATCCCAAGGTGCGTTCTTCATCGTGTCCGGCGCCCTCTCTGATATGGATTCAGGCTCAATCGGATCATCGCTGCTGTCACCTCCGCGGATCCAATCTTTGTCACCAAAGGTTCATGCTATCCAAGCGATCAAAGCCACTGGCCTGCCTTCAATACCGAGTACACAGACGCTTTAGTTGCGAACGGTTGATTTCACATCCGATGTGAAGCCAATGTGGTAACACCAGCTCTTTCCACACTTGCTGCTCCAACGAGTCCTTGCCAGCGACTATGTTTTCACCTGAGCTGAAATAGACTTGGGCGGGATGCTGTTTGTGCTTGTTTCCACAACAGACCTTCACGTTTACGGTTTGATTTTCACACCAATCCCTATAGCTTGCTAATCATGCTATCGACTGAATGGTTTTGAGATGTTTTTCATATTCATTATTTCCCTGTGCAAAAACTAGTCCGGAACCATCACCATCAATTTAAATACAACGCATTCCAATCAGATACTTTGCACACTGTCAGCCCATTCAGTTAGTCCCGGGGAGTGTTTTCGAGGGCTTGTTGCTTGATCCTACGATCATACGCCGCCTGTACATGAACAGTAAGTCACAACATCCTGCAAATATTTCACGTACTTTATCTTTCTTAAAGAGCATGTACGCATCGGTTTGCGCTGGGGAAAGGGGGTTAGGATCGTCGAGAAGGTCTTGAATTCCAATGAGGATTTGTTTGATGGTGATGGCGGGCTTCCAGTCTTGCTCTTCGTTCACGATAGACAGACAAACAGTCCCGCTGGGATATACATTGGGGCTGGTTCGTGTGAGGAGTGCGTTTAGAGAACTGTGAATATAACAGCTAATGGCAGCAGACGCCAGCCTATCCATAACTCCGAGTGTCGCGATTCATGGCATCATGGCTTAAGTCAAACACAAGAAGCTGACCGCATTAAAGGCGGTCGAGACTCACTGAAACAGCGGAGGTGTGAATTGGCACTTTGGAGGCTTTTGCGGGTAATCCTCGGGAAAGATCATGACCATTTTGAATACACCATTTTCCCAGTTTGTGCCCTTCTTCCCTGTGTGTTGACTTTCGCATAAGCGGGATGCCCCAGGGGCAGGATCATTTGACCGGTGGAAACGCACCCGGAATGCCGACATGCCATTTCATCAAGTTGAGCGAGTTATCTGCGTTCTTGTCCGGGCGTGCGTAGAAGCCGAATGCTGTGTTATGTGCAGGGATTGTGAGATGGCCCCCACCGCCCTCGTCCCCATCGCCCCGATGCGCGCCCCTCCCCAAGCAGAGAGGCCTGTCAGACATCCGCTTACGCACGATGGTCCTTGCGCCACTGCTTACGCTCCTCGCCAAGTCGTGCGAGGCAAATCGAGTTCATGGCTGTGATTTGTTGGACCGATGAAAAGAAGTTCTTACTTGTCCTTGCGCCTTGTCTGTGGCTAACTAATCCTGCAATTCTCTAATTCTTCTCTGATCATGGACTGTGGTATGCAGGAGATCGTCGTGGGATGCCTTTCGTGTCAGTCCAGCATCACTGCCTTCATGTTTGGATGTTTCTAGGGTAAACCAATTATTACATATAATACATTTAATAATATGATATATATTAAGAGAGAAGAAATTCGAAACAAGATGGCATTAAGTCGACAGACTGAAGTGCAAGTTGCTTCAAAAACAAACAGCGACCCAACGACCACCAACAATACTTCGAAGCGAGGAGATGAAATTAAGCGCAAGAAGCAAAAGATTGCTGAGCTGAAGTGAATGCGCGAAGAGCGCAGCAAGGCCCTCCAGGCGACCGTGCAGGCCGAGACTACGGAATTCATTTATAATAGTCAATGGCTCTCACTCAGGCAATGATTAAAAGAACAATGTGCCCTTCACAAGGAGCTAGAAGACCTTGTTGCATGACTTGTTGGCGAGCTGGCGCATAAGGAGACGAACGTGCCGATAATGGAAGCCAAGGCTCCGACTGCCTCACAGACGCTCACCATGGATGCCGACATTCCGTCCGGACTGCCGTTCATGGTGCTCAAGTTGGTGAACTGTTGGCAACTTGGATCGCCAGACATGCAATGACTAAGTTTATGAGAAATGGCTCCATTTCTCATTGGGAGTAGCACGAAGAGACTGTGCTCCCAGCAGGGGCCACGATGCCCATCAGATTGGCAGTTTTGAGGGGGCTTTTGGCTTTCAAAGCTTGACGGTCCAATCCATGCTGCTGGTGAAGAAGAGGTCAGTGAAATTTATGGTGCCATGGTGTGGAGTGATCATGCCATTGTGGGCCATGTATGCTTTTTATGTTGTTTGCATTAAGGATGCCCATACAGTCAGGGAGCACAGCCACGTTGCGCTACTCCCAATGAATGCAATGACTAAGTTTATGAGAAATGGAGCCCCAGACACCTGACACTTGTTGCGTGTGTGGTCGCGGTGTTCTGGGCGTGTATGACTTGAACAGTGACTTGGAAGAGATGCAGGCAACAGTGGCTGTTGCAAGTACAAAAGTAGGCACGCAGATGGTAATGAAAGGCAGCAATGGTGCAGGGTATGTCTGTGATGTGGGGGACATGGCTGTGCCTCTTGCCAGAAAGTGTTTGGAGAGATGGGAGGGCAAGCCTGGAGATGTTCCTCCTGAGTGCATGACTGGAGCAAAAATGTTGCCATACTCTTGTTCTTCAGCTTGTTGTCACACTTGCAACATGAGTGCACTTGAATACCTGCTGCGAGCAGATTGCCTAACAACTGCTCGATGAAGCAACCTTCGGCTACTTCTTTCAGGAACCCGAACATTTTAAACTCTCAACGAAAGCAGGCACTTAAGTAGACCAGTGGTGGCACTCTACAGAATCAAGAAGACCAGCAAGAAGAAAGTCGATCTGTCACAGCATTAATATACCAAATAAAGACATAAAGACCTGCAAGTGCTAAGGGGGGGAAAAGTACATGCCGCGTGGCAGTCATGAAATTCGCACACCCTGAGAACGCCATGCTGCTTTCAGGGGGCAGCGATTCTCCGCACTTTATCAATAGCACAAGTTAGTTTCGCTGAGTGTCTTCAACGGTTGGCTTCGATTTCTCTACAAAGGAAAGGTTTGAACAGAGTTTATCGCCCCATTTCCTCCTTCTCCCTAAATAAATAAAATACGGCTAGTAGAGAGAAGCGAAAATAAAAAACCAATTAGGAACGAAGCTAAGGACCGCTTTCATACTTTCATGGCCTACTCGAAAACGAGCGACGAACTTAAGCAGAATCGGAGTATGCGCATCGCGTGAGAGATGAACAATGAGTGATTAGTGACGTAGAGTGTGGTAAGAAATGCGTAAGCCTCAAACTGACGTATGCACTGGAATCCCTTCATTTCTCATCATGTGGTATGCTTTTCGTGTGGGCTTGCAAAATTTTAAAAAAGGAAGAAATGTTCAAGCAGACGCGGCTGCGCGCGATGCCATTGGTCACTGCAATGGTTGCATTCGCGGCAGCTCACGGAGACCCGTGCAACAACCGATTGGATGCCGGCAGACGGAGACGCGGACAAGGATGGCGAGACTGCGCTTCGACGAGTTCGAGCGAGTTGGCGCCGAGTTCGGCGACAGCGACGGAACCAAGCACCAGCACCTTGTCCACCGCCGACCCGCGCTTGTCGACGAGCATCGAGTCGGTAATAGCAGTCGCAGAGACCATGGGTGCGGACGAGTCACTGTCGGAGGACAAGTCAGGATGGACGCCGTCAGAATCGGAATGGAACTATGCGAACGAGGACGAAACCTCGACATCCTCATCATCAACAGAACCGTCCTATCCCACTTACGAGGCGTCACTTCAGACGAGGGGAAGCACCACCTCCTTGAGACAAGCACCCTCCACTCTCACATTTGAGACTTTCACAAATGCAAACGCGAATGCAAAAGCACAAGTAACCAACGCAACTCTGTCATCCAGTAATGTGGCTGCGATTGCCGGCGGCGCGTGTGCGGCCGCGTTGTTGGCGGGCGTGGCACTTATCGCGTTTTTGGTTCTGGCTGCGAGACGCGGTCGGCGGATCCGGTTGCAGATGGAGAAGGAGAAGGGGATAGTTAGGAAGGACGAGGGTGGTGCATTGTCATGGACGTCATCACGGGATGGATTTTCCGATGGAGACTCAGAGAATGCGTTTTTGGCTTCAACTTTACCCTTGACGGAAGAGCAATTATGAGGCGCTCTAACGTGTGTTATTTATAACCCCTGTTGAGAAAAACATAAAGAACCATGGTACTGTGACAATCAATCCAAATTTCAAGAATGTATCGAAGTCTGACGATGAGGTTGGCCGGACTAGTGCAACTGACGCAGAGGATTGTCTTGTTTGTCTGAGAGGCCCTTACCCCCAATCATTGTCGCTTCTGAACCTCCATCAATCAAGCCATTCTACTGTTCACATTCGGTTTCTATAGAATATTGAAGTTTTGGAAAACGTAGACTCCATTGCAATCTCACTGCCAACTGCGATGTAGTGAGGATGTTCAAACGCGAGGATACCTTTCATTCAATCAGGCCCCATTTAAGTTTGAACATATGACTCCCTGTCAAATGCAAGGCCTTCTTTCTGTTCATGCAATAAGTTTCCTCCTGACTGGAATGACATTCCTTCAGAACACCGTCAACGGACATTTCACACAATTGTGCTCTTCTCTAAAATGCAGACAGCTCTCACAGCAAATCCCGGCTTGCCCCATTGCTCGATCCGGAAGCCGGCATTGAGTATGTCTCTCAGTTTTCGCGGCATCTCTGTCTGTTTGCACGCAAGATGGACGCACGCGGACATGATGAGCTTGAGGTGAGTTTGTGTTTAGCATGCCAGCACGCCATTCGATCATTTCCATATTAAACAGGACACCTGTTGGTCAAAGACTTTGGCAGCCTCGTTGGAGCGTGCGAACGCCTAAAAATTGTGCTAGAACATGAGCGCAGTTGCGGTTGTTGAGTACCGCGGAAGGCGGAGGACGTGAGCGAGACTGAGAAGAGACAGAAGATATACAGTGTCCTTGGACCCTCTTCCCTCCGTCTGCTCCCTAATAAATGAATTTTGTTTTTTCATTCATAAGCAACCGGTCTCAATTGTCCAGCCGAGGCACCAGAAATTTGAATTACTGAGGATGCAGACGCAGGGATCCAGCGACTCGCTCCGGTCCGCTGCTGCCTCGTCGAAGGCATCGTCAGCCGATGATCCAAAGCATGCGGAATACTCAGCACTATGGGCTCAGCTCACTGAAGCTGCCAATGACCCGAAGCTGATGGCGGGAAAGGACACAACGCAGCCAATTTCAAGTGAGTGGCTTGAGACACACTTGCTGGGGGCCAGGGACTCACTGGAACACTATTCCAGCATTCCGGTGCTCTCTTGGAAAGGAACCAGGCTCACTCTGGTTGACGGCAACACATTTGTTTTGGACACCCTCCGATGTTTCATCAAGCCACCGCTCATCGACTCCGCCACCGGACCAAACATATGGAGACATCTCCGCCTCCATCGCATTAGCACGGACAAAGTCCTTGAAAGATAGCGGTATTTCAAAATTTGGGAAGCGGCTCAGCATCCTTGGCCATCCTAACTCCCAATCTGTGCGCGATGACCATCTCCATCTGGAACCTCCAGCTCTCGATACGCAACGGTCCATGAGTTTTGACATTTCATCTAGGCGGCTTAGCGTGAAGGGAAAGCCTTCCACAGCCGCCGCAGCCTCGCTGCTTCTGTCATCCAAGGATGCGCCTTTCACGCCTGCCTTTGCTTTCCCCATCAGTGCTATTACATCCATAACGCGCACAAGGACTCTGCCCATGCTTGTGGCCCCTAATGCAATTCAAATTGAGTGTCGAAACATTTCCGACGATATTTTCGCTGCACACAGTTTCAAGCATGCCTTCACCAACTTTGTCGGCGTCAAAGTGAGCGCAATAGAAACCTTCATCAATCAAGCAATCGATGCGGACCGTGTCAAGCAAGCTCGCAGTGTGTTTGGGGACCGCTCCAAAAGTAAATCGAAAAATGTTGCCCGACGACTCAGCATTGGCACACAGAACTTGTACAACATGTTCACTGGTAATAAGGGCCAACTTGCCTCAGACACAGATACGTCAGCGGCCACAGTCATTAACAGTAGTGGTGGGCGAGGTTCAATGGACTCTGCGGCCGAAGCTTCGTCTAGCACGGAGCCTATTCCTTCCATCATTTTATCGAAAACAAGCTACGAAGCCCTGTCAGGGACATCGAAGGCACCAGGAGCTTTGGCGCAAATCCTCCTCGCGAAGAGCGATAACCCGGACCGCCCTGACAGCGCTGGAAGCGATAGCAGCACTTTCAGCGAACGCTCAGCAGGAATCCCTATCCAACGCGCTGCCTCGATTCGTGTCGTGTCCGTTGCTTCGTCTCTGGAGGCGGATCAAATCTCAACTTTGAAAAGAACAGCCCACCCCGTTTTACCTCTTCCCTTGCATGGCGCCTCGTCCCTTCGTCAATCTGCTGAATCTAGTGCATCACTTCAAACGCCGAAAACGCCCTCCATCCTCAAGATGCGCTCAAATCCGGTTCTCTCCCCAACAGGCCTGGAGAGCCCCGCGGATCAGCGGGATCATGTCCTCAGTGCCGCCATTCGACTCCGTCAAAAGAAGCAGCAGGAGCAGAGACAGGCGGAGCAGGTGAACGCTCGCGATTCAGATGACATTCCCGCACCGCCGCGTGCATCGTCGCGGAATAGCGAGTATGTGGACGACCACGATGACGATCTATTGGAGTGGAAACTGAATGCTATGGAAGGTCTGACGGTGGACTATGAAAGACTCGTAGATGTTGTATTGGTTGGATTCGCGTCAGTGGTCATGCTCATTGTTGTGGTGGATTCTTATCTGTTGATCAAGCTCATCTTTTAAAAGTACCTCTTCTTTTTTGGATATCCCTCCAGTTATTTCTCCTTGCGACATTCTCATACAAAACCAGTTACTGTTCGCTTGAAACATCATGCTACGTCCAAAAATCTTGGCCTCTCCCTCACAAAGACAATCAATGGTTCAGCCACCTCAACCTGGAACTCATGCCCGATGCAGTCTCAGCATCCAAAGATACGCGCGAGCCACCGCTAGCAGAGCTGCCCTTGATTACTTCAGTCACTGGATACACGTTCAACGGACAAGCATGGGATCGTGCAGCGTTCCACCATGTTTAAAGCGATTTGAACGCAAATATGACTTATCAGGGCACATATAGATGCGTGTCATGTGGGGACGGGTGGATGTTTCTTTCGCTGTTCTGAATAATGTTATGCTGCAGAGAATCAGTGCAGTTTTCATAATTGCCGCCTGACTTGGCATTTGCATCGTTATTCAATGGGGTGCTTCTCCGTGAAAACGAAAATGAAAATGACCCTGTTTTCTCATCATTATCGTCATCCACAAAACACCGTTTTCACTTCTCGCGCAACCAGTTTCTAGTGCAGCTGTAGATCATGAAATCTGCATTCGCTTTCGTTGCAAGATTTATCACCTTTTCCAGCAAAATCTTTCCTTCGTTGGAGTCACTTCATTACAATGAAATGTATTTCCGATGTCTGTCTTTATTGGGGTATGTTGGTCGATTCGGTTGCAGCTTGGTGCAGATAGGGACCACGACATAGTTGCTGAGAAGCCATTGTTGTGAGGTTATCAAGTTTTAAAGATGTAAAATATTAAAGCTTGTACACTTCTTAAGAAACATCCGAGAACTTCTTTTTAGTTTTCGTTCAAGCTCATCTAGTAGAAAATTCTTTCAGTCGCGTACTAACAATTAAGTACGTAACCGCGTGGCTCATGGCTGCGACAGCGTTCCTCGGCTTATTTCTGGCAGGAGCATCGCGTACTCAACGAACACCTGTGTAATCAAAGAGAAATAATACTAAGGTTCATTTCGAGTCATTTCGGCTTATGGACGAAAAAAATATCAGGAAATTCGAGCTGGTCAAGGCTCAGTTACTGAGCCTGTACAGTTCAATTATCCATCTGTTGGAGTATCCTTAGTCTGCTGCTGTTATGGGCAAGATTCGGTAGTAGGGTACGATTTACACCTTGTCATTTGACCTGAACCACTATCATAGCTGCTCAAAATTCAAATATGAATTCTGAAAATGCTGACTTCTTTTATCGCGTACCTTGCAGCCTTCACCCACCGATTCCTTGGATCGTTCAGGGTGGGCTGAATGCATCAATCAGGTGTGCCAGCCCGATCTGGGGGTTTATTTCAATAACAGTTATATTGTTATTACGGCATGGATACGGATGTCAGCACAATTCGATATACATTAGCGGACTTGGCTTGTGGCTTTGGACGAGACACGCGTTCGAATACTTTGACGTGGACAGTTACCACGTCGCATTTGGGTGACGTTTTTCGCAATGGGGAGAACGACGAAAACGAGAAGAATTGTGCCAACGACTTGACTGTACAGTCTGATAGAATGTTGAGGTTTTGAAATGCGAATAGTGCGGTCTCCAAGGCGAGTTTAGTTCACATCAGCTCGAGCTTTGACAAGACGCGTTACCGTGGCCAAAAGTATGAAAACAGAGAGCGAACTGAATGATTGATTTGCAGCTGCCACAATTTATTAAAGCACGTCACGGGTTGTTTCTATCTGATTAACGCAACCATTATTGGGTATAAACAAGCTTGTGAACTCTGTTGCAGTGGTGATGATGAGCACTGAAACACCTATTTCGAAAATTTAATGGTGACATGAGAATGAAATTGCCCCCGCCTCTGGAAAGTCCTTCATTCCTGACGAGATCGACGAAAACTCATTTCTGCATTCCATCTCGTCACTCTTTGCATCTTGCATTCATTCATGTCGACGGCCTCGCCTGCACTTCCAGCAGGTGCGAGTGCTGCATCGGCTGACGTCCTTGGCGGAACCCCTAGCACATCTGTGCCATCACCGTCAGCTGCGAAGACCTCAAAAACTGGAGCAGCAGCTGGTAAAGCGGCTGCTCCTGTCGGCTCGCCACCGTCGAAGAAAGCACCGAATCCTGCTCAACCAGCTCCTTTGACTACAGCAACAATGAAGGCAGCCCCCGCAGTTAACTCGAACATGAACGTAGCTCCTGCCCCTACTGAGAAACCATCTACCTCGTCAGTGGCACCGATCACTGCTCAGCAGCAACCCGCGGCACCAAAAGCAGAAGCCACTGGGCCTGTGACGAAACCTAGTCCTACCAATCCTGCTCAGGTGCCAGTGCCAACAGCTGCACCTTCCCCTCAGCAGAACTCATCCGATCCAAACGATGGATCACCTAACCCAGCCCCGGCGCCCGTCACACAACAAGCAGCTGCTACAACGGCAGCTGCTACAACGGAAGTTGCTACAACGGCAGCACCCACACCTATGGCTCAGTCATCTGCGACTGTACCTTCCTTGACGGTATCCTTGCCTGCCTCGGCTTCTCAGCCCGATGCTTCTGTGCCGGATGACCCCGCAAATCCGGCATCCACGCAAAATACACCTCCACGAACTACAGTTTCTCCTTCGTCTGTGTCCCAGCTTGCGACTACCAACGGATCGCCTGCCCCGTTGCCTCCTCCTGCCCCAGTCCCTAAAACTGTCGCCTCCAGTCTAAGCAAGGGTCCACCACAGCCTGCACCCACTTCATCTGCAGCCTCTCAGACACAGAATACTGCAATCCCAATAACCGCTTCAACTACAAACGCCGCGATGAAGACTATATCTACTGCTTGTGAGTGTGTTATTATTTTCATTCTCGTCCAATCCAGACTAAAAATTTGGTTTTGCAGCTCCTGAAGAAACCATACCTGGCCAGCAACCTCCTGCCTCTGGAATCAGTCAAAGCGATGGTGCAAGCAGCGGAAACCAAGGCCAAGCCGGCAGTAGCGGAGGCAACAACCAGGGTCAAGCCGGCGGTAACGGAGGCAACAACCAGGGTCAAGCCGGTGGGAACGGAGGCAACAACCAGGGTCAAGCCGGCGGGAACGGAGGCAACAACCAGGGTCAAGCCGG
>MU615013.1:0-21789 GCA_025201725.1 Chytriomyces sp. MP71 | reverse complement strand
AAATTCTTCACCCACCGTGGCTCCAAAACGCCCAGCCCTTTCACTGCGAAAAGTCGGAAAAGGCGCGAGTGCGAAAAAGAAAGTGGCATTTTCGTTATCTGTCGCAAAGGAAGATGATGACATCGAAATCCCAACTGCGACCGAGTCGAAGGGTTCAATTTGCATTTTGATGTGATAGAGTGATAATGTTACCAAATACATACCTCTGATGTTTTTCACTGTTATTGTATATTCTTTTCGACTGACACTCACTTGGAGTCACGAGATACGAATTCTTACTCCATACGGTTTACTTTCTTTTCTTGCGGCAATCCAAAAATTTGATTCATTGGATCGTTCAAAGCCCACTTGGCGTCACTCACCCGATTCCACGATTTTTCATTTCATTGCCATCCAGTCTTAGACAGTTGCAAGGCACTGTCGTTGATCCTACGATTGTTCCGACAATGAAAGTGACCAAGCGCATACACGCCATCATTGGAACTGTGTTTCTGGCCATTATCATAGGCGGCCTCGTTGCTGTGAAGCTTGGGAACGACGCCAAAGTTGCTAAGCGCAGTCAGCGGTTTGCCCTGTCCATTACAGATGCGGACATTGCGGTCCTCAAGCCATATAAGGGGTTCACAGCACCAGGATGTGATCAAGTCCCCTTCTCAGTCGTTGTACTTTCTATTGAAGTGTATGGCATCGACACAGCCGCAAGCACAGTGAAGCTAAACACAAACTTTTTGCCTTGTGGTATGTTTCCTGAGGGTTTCCTAGGGCTCCTGCTAATTATTCGTCCTTATCAGGTGATTTCGTAGGCAGCTTTGACGACTCGGATTCCTTTCTGTCGAACAACATCTCGTTCCAAATCGATGCGACGACATTCAGTTACTCAGCGGGACAAATCATGACCTCCAAGGCCTCTACAGCGTATCTCAGTGGCGACGTTAACAATTACCCGTTGGACACATTTGGCTCCTCTTTTTCTATCCGTGGGTTTTTTGGATCTCAAAGGGCGCCCCTACCAGTGATTGCTTCAATTCAAGGTCAACCGCAAGGGTTTTCGTTGAAGTTTGACGCACAAAGCAGCCAAAACCTGACGAGTGCTTCGGTCGAATTAGACATTCATAGGACACAGCCTGTGGTAGTGTTTGCCATGCTCATCATGATTCTTATGTGGATCATGTCCCTTCTCTGTGCCACACTCGCATACAGTGTTTGGTTTTTTAAGGAAGACCACAAGATTGAACTCCCTTACCTGATCTTCACAATTGCTTTGCTTTTCGCTATGCCAACAGTGCGCAATGCAATGCCAAACGCACCTCCTATTGGAGTGTTGGCTGACCAAATGGTGACTGGATGGGCGATGCTCCTTCTCTCCCTGTCGACAATCTCCCACTTTGTTAATCTCCTTTACCATTTAATTAACAATTCTTAATTCTTTTCCGTGGCTAGTTAGCGCATTAACATTCAATAACAGAATTTGTGAAAAATGACAATACTCATTACCCATATAATTCTTTTTATTTAGATCACCCTCACAACAATGGAAGCTTAATACCCCAGACTGCTCAACCTCACTTGTGGGATGGTTAGGAACGCAATTCTGCCTATTCCGAGGTCCAACAGCCTTCTTCTTCCCTGAAAAGGAAAATTGAAGCATAGAATCGATATTTAATAGATGACTGGTTAGATTAGGTATTAATATGGTTTAAGTTATGATGGAAAGTTTAGGGACAGTGTCGCTTTTTTACCTGTCTTATGAAAGTCATGATTGGACCAAGACCTCACCTTCGAATTATCTTAGATACCTCCCTTGGATACAGTTTGAATTTGACAGTTGTAGGGACCACAGCCAATACGGCCGCCTCATTGACCGTCATCCTCGCTCACAGCTCCGATTATGTTGTTCAATTGGGGATGACTTCTTGGACCAGGAGAAGAAGTTCAAATTAATGGACCTCATAACAAGATTATGCTGCCATGGAATGGTTGGAATGACACAGATCACAGGAGGGAATGAATTAGTGGTCAAGAAGTTTTGAGACAGGGAATCAGGGTCAAGCAAATCGGAGACTTGCTTGAGGCAGGACTAAAATTTGAGTGACTTTTTGAATCGTTTCTGTTTATCTTTGAGCTGTTAAATCTTCTGGCCGTTTGATTCCGTTACTGAAACTACACGCATGAACTAGGATCAGATACAGGAGCAGCCAGACTTAAACGATAAGCTCCGAAGTGTTGGCGGGACGTGGACAACAGCCGAAGGATTGCTCCTATCGAATGCAAAAGATAAACCTGCTGCATGAAAGTACTTTATTCTAGATTTACGAGGGGACTGGGTATGAAGGCATGTTGAACATGGCGAACGCCGTTAGAAAGAAGGAAAACCTCAGCACGAGCAGGATTCGAGGGAACGGCGTTTGCCAACACGAGATGACAGCTCATTGAGCACGTTGCTCATGCTTGGTCCCGCGGCGGGTGCGTCCTTGGACATATCTGATTTCTTTGAAGTGACGAAGAGATGCTTGGTGGGCATCATGGGCAGTGGTAGAGGTGGCGGAGGTGGTGGAAGGGGTGGTGGGAGGGAGGGGATGCAGAGTCAGAGACTGCCATCTCCTCTGACGCGAATGTAGAAAATATTTGCTTTATTTATTTTTTTTGTAGAAAGGGGTGCCGATGGAGGCGCGCTTACAGACTGCTCGAGTAGCGAGAGGCGGCGTACGAGTGAGGCGAGACAAGTTTCCAAGTGTAATATATAGCTGCAGAAGGCAGCTAGTATAAACTGTGCTCGTAAATCTTTGGTGGTTGTATTGGAGTGAAACAGTTCAATTGGATCACACTTGCAAAACAGTCAAAACACCCCAGTAAGAAACACAACTAAAACAAACCTTGCAATATCCAACTATAACAAAGAAGATTCGAAAGCCACACACGTCAGTCAATTCAAAAGTGGTTTCCGACGATCCCAAAACAACAAGTGACAATTCCACCTCTGAAAACGAAAACAACCAAGTCCAAACACCCATGAATATGTAAACAAGTACAAGAACACCAAGCGTCTACATTATTACAATAATGGGAGTAAGGGAAATAGGGGTGTGGATAGGAATAGTTTAGACTGTTATCTACCTTCCTTATCTCGCGCAGGCTCCAGCGCAACGCGGCCCTATGTCAGCGATACCAGCACGCGCAGGGCCCGGGAAACGGCCACGGCAATCGCGCAGCAGCAGAGGTTGTGCACAAACAACGCTACGCAGTGCGGCACGTGTATTCGCCCGTTGTGGGTTTCCCCTCGCCAATCGCAAGTTCTCAATTTCCTGAAATCAGTCTTATCAATTAAACTGCCAACCAGTCCTATCAAAGCGCCGACTAATGCAGTGATATATAGAGGAAGAAAACGTTCCATGTGCCAGAGGAAGTGTCATCGAATCCAATCACCGAGCTCAACAACCACACTTTTACCAATCCTCAGCAGATACGGACGAGCCAGAATACCGAAGTGGCGGAAAATAACTCGCTATGAAACGGGGGTTGTCCTTCAATGATTCAAAATTCATTCAGGAGTTCCAAGTGTCAATATCATCTGATGAAAAAACTCTGAGAGGGAAAAGCTTCATGATCAATAAAAAACTTCATCTCCTTTCACACCAGGTGGAACCGTAACACACATGGCCCATCCCGTGTTGGGGTGATTTTCCCAATATGTGTCCATAACCGTTGCCAACATTGTCATCAAATGCTCTTTGACAGCATCGCGGTCACAGTTCGGTTCCATCGGTTTTAAGACACGCGCAACCGTGCCCTGGAACAAACCCAGCTTTCAGTTAAATTATATTCGAAACAAGTGTCTCACATGGTCAGGACAATGTCCGCACAAAAAGATAGTTTGCGAACAGGCATTGACTTCCTTCTCCGGACACAAGACTGGGTTCAACCAGTTTCCAAACAGAGGCAAAAGGCTGATCTGGGCCATACTCAAGCTCCGAATAGCGGCACTTTTGGTCATGATTTTGTCTGTCAGCTTGCTTTTACTCTGTGGGTATTTCAGAATCTGGTCTACGTGAATGAGCGCCTCTTCAGGAACCGTGTGAAGCTTTTCAACGACTTCCTTGATGTTTTGAATGTGAATGGTGTGCTCATAGAGCTTGATTCTACGTTCTTCTTCGTTTGTGGTAGGATTCAGGTGTGGACGACCAATGGTCATTACATGAACTGGTCTATGGTCATTTTCTACGATATTGAGCTTTCTTTGCGGTACAGGAGAAGTTTCGGGAGCGTCGGACCATGGACCAGGACCCTCAACGCTGGGTGCTGTCAGTGTTTGGATGTCAACTTTCTTTCCCTTGCATCAACCAAAGATGGGCAACTTACCAGTAATTTTAATTATTCTATCGTATGTCACTAACTTCTTGAAAACTTCTTTTAACTGGTGATTGTTAGTCTTGTCTGTTTGCGATGTCGCCATTGAAAGGTTTGAGTGAGAACTTTTCACGGATGCGGCGCGACTTTTTATCGAGACAGCTTCACTTCTGATTGAGACAGCTTCACTCTTGATCGAAGCAGCATCTGACGCGAGGATTTTATCGCTGCCCCCGCCGCTGTTGAGGCTTGCGTTCGAGTGCAAACTGTGAATACTTTTCTCGCGCTTGACAGCAATATTGGCCAAATATGATGGGCTCGTGACTGGTGAGAGTGGAGAACTCGCGCTGTCCTGTCTGCCACCATCAAATCGACCATTTTCAAGCTTTCCGCTTTCTTGACGAGGCGTGTCCTGCTTACTGCCGCCAGCTTTTGTACTATCCTGTCGAGACTTCGTGTCGAGGCTGAGACTGGAGGAACTCCCCACGATCTTGTTCTGGCTCTTGAAGAGCCTACCAAGGCTATTCATTGTTGGCAGTTGGTCAGCTGCAGAAAGAGACTGATTGTCTCCAAACACAATGACGATCTAGAAGGGTTTCAAAAAAATTGATCACAAAGATTTTCGCAAGTTCAATGAAAAATGAAGGGCGGACCTTAGAAATTCGAAGGAAATGCAAAGCTCAATCTGATTAAAATAACAATGGACCCGAGACTATGCACCCGTTCTTGGGATGACCATTGGTCGTCCCAACCTGAATCCTACCACAAACGAAGTATAATTTAGAATCAAACCCTCCGAGTACACCATTCACATTTAAAACATACTGATCTGGAGGAACCGTCACAAGCATAGCTTATCCAGTGTTTGGATCATTTAAACATAGTCATCAAATGCTCGTTGACTGATACAATCAGGGGCGGCGATTTCATTGGCGCTGTTTGCGTGCTCCTGCAAGCTTTGGGGTGCTCGATGATGTTGGGTTGGCGCCTGTATCTGATAATGACTAGTAGCCTCGTTGTAAAGCAGCTAGGTCCTGTTTTGCTGAACAAAGGGAACAACGGCAATATCTGCGTGAAATTGGGTGAAAACAACGAAAGGTAAAACTGATGAAAATGCGAACAATGGAAAGGAAGCTGAGAAATACATTTGTTAGGTGCCACACTGTGTAGTAAAGAAGAAACTAGACCAAAAATCCTCTGATAGCTTAATTAATGTACATTTAACGCGAATCTTTAAAGAACAAAGAGAGCGAAAGGGGAAATGGGAAAAAACAATTTACACTGACTCACAAAGCTCCGTCACTGAAAGATGGTGTCACAGCAGGCAACAGGCGCAAGGCCAAGATGTCAAGCCAGAGTCGTGGAAAGGTGTTCGAAGGTGTCCCTTTTGACGAGGGGCATGGTGTTGTTGTGTGAAGTGGGGACGACAGCGATGAGGACGTGGAGGCAGCGCATCGGGTGCGGAGGTACTGCCCCGGTTCGTCAAGGCTTTGTTCTTGAGCGGGTCAATTGTTGCGAGTGCCAAAGTTGTGGACCAAGCGATGGCACTCGGAACTTGGCTTCTTTTCATTTTGGTGGGGATAGACTGGATTACCGAAGTGGAATGGGCTTGGAAATAGAAACGCCGGCGTATTCACACGAACAACAACCTACTGCAAAAGCAGCCATTGTGCGCAGAGATGGAGAAGAATTGTCAGAACAATGGGGCCGTGGTCGGCACTGACGGAAATACTGAGTTCATGCTGAGAGGTACAATAATTGTTAGATTAGCTGGTTAGGAAAATATTTGAGGCGGCTGGGGTGGTTGTGGCTCGCAGTACAAAGCAAACTGGTTGTAGAGAAAAATTGGAGGTAGTAAGGGATTTCCCTATTAGGACGGCATCGATTGGATACTTCGGCATTGCGTCGGCAGAGTATTTGTCCGAAAAGAAGGCGATAAATGTCGATAAACTGCGGTCAGTCTGACAGGAGCATCTCAGCTGTCACAAGCCACGGCAAACATGCCGGACATCCAGGGCTTGTTTGCACCTGCATGGGCTCGGTCCGCGTCTGGGCCATCCACAACGACCGGGGGCCGTCTCGCATGCCCCACCGCATCCCCTCCTCAAAGCCATTGGTTCTGCCAAATCTTCTCAAACGTGATACCACTTTGTCTCTGCCTCAGTGGCAGCCCCTACAGTTATTGAGTGCTACTCGTCTTCGCTGCCAGTCCATGATCCACCAGCACAGTGACCTGATCTAGGATGACAAGGATGAGGATGAGCAGAATACACCAGATCCTGATGTGGTTGTTGTTGGTGAAGAGGTTTGTGTTTGAAACCTATCTGAACCATAATCAACTCTGCTTACAGGATGTCTCTTACCTGCCCTTATTCTGGAATGGCCAAAAACTCTCCCAGTATTATTCCTTTCCTTTTGATGGCCTTCTATGACCTTGGATTTGCCTATAAAAATGCGTGATTCTCAACAAAGTCCCTTTCTCTATTACAAAAACAGGAAGCTTCCATGAAGTGAGGCATTAAGGTATGTGGGTTTTTTTCAAATAGCTTTGTTTAATTGTTACCAGGATGATCCCATTTTGCTTGCAAAGAAGCAGGGCCAAATTGCTGAAAAGTGGCAAGTTCTTTGTCAAACCTAAACACTGCTATGAATGTGGAAAGGTGGAATCAGACAGAAATTGGAGGGCTGGCGATTCAACCCAAGCATCAAAATTTCTTCAACGAGACATACAATACTGACTGACATAAGTCATTCATCTTGTCTTCCATTCCACTCTTCTGTCTATTTTTTCCACTTCAATCTGAAACTGAACACAAAATATGGCCAGAGAGATTGCTTCTCCAACCTCCACATTTCTTATATATATCCCATCAAAATTCTTTTACAATTGTTGGCCATTTTGCAGCATACTTCCCTCCCCTCTCTCAATTGTTGTGATACTAACAGTACAATTTCACCAGCTTCTCAAAATGGAATGTAATGCAAAATGTAAGCTTGATGAACTGGATTTGACTCTGCCACAGACAGATTTAGAGGCTATGAAAGCTGATATAATTGCTAACTCACACAATTTGAAGGTAATCCAAAATTCAATACAAAATGCAGCCAAGAGGAAGAGCACGCTTCCCCTTCCTTGTCATTCTCAGTTTGAGCTTCACCAGGTTTCAGCAAAGTGAGGCACAGGGGTGTGCTTGTGCAGAATGGGTCAGAATGAAGTGGTTGAAGGAAAGAACCTCTGCGAGGTACACCAACGTGAGTAGTATGTCAGGAATGCCAAGCTGAGTTAATGGCACACTTCCCATGTATCGCATATCACCTGCCATCTGACCCCATTTGTGAATCATAAACGGCTCACCAATTGACTCACCTTGTACTCAATAACAAGTACTACAGTAGTTGGCCTAAAAATATTTTTGAAACTGCTCTGTTGTGATTGTAAGTCTTCCTTTGTTAATGTGTCTTCTAACACCAAAGGTTCAAGTTTTTTTACAGTGTATGTGGCAGTGTTTATAATTTTGAGTGCTTTATAGTTTCTATTCACAATTACTGGAGTACCAAACCATAATAGAGACATTTTGTGAGTTTGGATCATCTGGGTTTTTTGAAATTTTGAGCATTTTTTTCTTTTTCATCTTGTCTCGCTTCATCATGATCTCATTGATTTCTTTTTGTTTTGCATGCATAAAGCAATATTTACTAATTTAAACTTGTGATTGTTTTTTGCAGTCAGTAGCTTCAGTGTATCAACCAAAGCAAAAAGTCTCGACATTGATTCATTGGAACGATGATTTACCAACAACAAAGTTTTTTGGAAATCTACCAACTCTTTTGATGCCAATGAATCAAATACTTTCCCCTTATCTTTTCCACTTGGCCTAATTGAGAATAATCACCTACAAGCACATACTTGATTTGTTCTCATCTTGACATGGTAGAGTACTTCATACACTTCTCCTTTAAGCATACTAACTTCATCAACAAAAATTTATTGATATGTCTTTGCAATCTTCATTGCTTCATTCATGTCACATTTGCCATTGTTGTCAATGTGAAAGAAGTGGTGTACCGTTTGCCCATTAATAAGCCTCACTGCCTTGTTGTTGTTTTCTTTTGGTGCTTGCCAACTTGACGTATGTGCCATTTCAAGTTTTTGTTCAGTGTTCTTCAATTCAGTTGATTTGCCACAGCCAGCTTTACCTGTGATCAATCACAGGTAAAGCTGAACGTCACCACACAGCCACTTTAAATTCACCTTCCATTCATCTGGCAGCTTTTCCCTTCCATAATTTCCAATACCTGGCTTACATTCTACATCATTGCTGTCTTCCAGTACAACACTGTCAGTCTCAAATGAACAATTGAACCCCCCATTTTCATTGCCAATTGATGTAACAACATGATGCTGTTGTCAATAACTTGCCAGTAGATTATAATTATATTGAAATGCTTTAATATTTTTGTCTTTGTTGAGATTCTAAACAAGCTGTCACTCACTTTTGAGTAGACAGTGTTATCATTTGAAAAGAAAGCCCAAACCACATAATTCATACTCATGGTAAAAATATCTTTTTAGTCTTCTGTTGTTTGCTTATTCAAGCAACCAATACAGCAGTTCATTATCAATTTTGATGAATCACTACATTTGTTGTAGATTTGGTCAACAAAATGAGTGAAACAATTTGATTTTAATGTATTAGAAGGAATAATCAAACATAATATCAAATGGAATATCTTCCAATTTGCAATACTTTAGTATTGGAACAGAGTACCACCTGTTGCCTCATAATGGAAATGTGTTTTCTGTTATAACATAAAAGAATCCAGCATGCAGTTTGCCAGAATAAGGCTTGATTTCATCAAATATGCCAAAAACACACCAATCTGATGTATTTTTTGTACTCAAACATGCTGCGTGGCATTTTTGAATATCAAAACTATTCAAATCTGCTCCACGCTGGGGTTCATAAAATGTGTGCACAATCACTCATTTTTTGTAATTGAAAAAAAAATCTCTGGTTTTTTTTTAAATTGCTTTCAATTTTATCTTCTGACTTGTAAATGTCAAATGCTTCAAGAGCCAACTTAATCAAATTGATTTTTGAACGTTTGCATAACAATTTTGCTTTTTCATTATCTTTTTTTAGTTCAATAGTCACGTTGTTTTTATATTCTAGTCAAACAATCTTGCCATTGTTGGTTCTCTGCCAAATGAATGACAAGATCAGTCAAGTCATTCTTTTCAGTGTATACAATATTCACATTCTCAAATGAATCCAGCTTTTCATATGGAGGATCAATTATTGTGGTCAGAGTATCATCAAATATTTTCTTGTTGGACATACATTTAAGGGCTTGCCACACAATATTGTTGTCTCTCCTGGGAAAATATTGATTTTTGTAATTCTTCATGAAGTTTTGGGTACATGTGTGCTGGTTAGCGCAACATAGACCAAGCTTGGACAATGGTGGTTTCACTTTTTGGATATGTATCAACAAAATACTTTACAACTCAAATCAATAGCATACATGTTGATTCCATATTGTTCACAAAACCTTTGAAACTTGCGTTGTTGATACTCCTTCTTCCTGCAGAGAAATATCACCAAGTTCATTTTCCCTTGTGTTAAAAATTTCCCTCAATTTTGAAATACTCTCATTTACTTGAGCTTGTGGCAAATGGTAGTGAAAGATACTGGGCACTCATGCAATTGAAGAAAATTTTTACCAAATAAGTAGAACAATTTGTAAAGATAAAAAGAAGCCTGGCACATTTGAAATTCAGATTCCACAAAAGCAAGAAAGTTGGCAAATTGCTCCTTTGTGTTTTGTTGTTTCCTTTACAAAATTCATCCAGAAGCTGAAGAAGCTTTGCTCCAACATTGAGTCTGTTGTAATTGGTTCAGATAATACCAGAGGCTATGCTGTATAGCATTTTTTGAATCTGAATTTTGAGCTTCATCTTCATTTCATCAGTGTCATTGCCCTGATATTGCACCATTTGGCATGATGCATCTGTTTCAAAAGTGTTGAGGAGCTCTGTGTTATTTTTTGCAAAATGTCTATAAGATACAGGTCCATGCTTGATCAAACTTATCAGTAACAGTTCCAGAAGAAACAGGATTTTGATTGGTTTCATTCCTTGTGGCTGTTTTGTGGGGGTTTGTGTCAGTAGCAGGGGAGTCATCCCCAGAGGAATGAGTCTGAGATGAGGTTGGTCTTGGAAGCTGATTTTGAGACAATCTCGCAACAGCTGTCTCATTGTCACTGTAGATCCACTATTACAAGCTGGAGGGAGCAAATCAAAGCTGGCAATAATAATGCAAATATCTGCAAGGGGAATATGACGCAAATCATGTTCCACATCAGTGGCAGGTTTGAGAATGATGTCCTTGAGCCACCTGAGAATGGCAGCCTGAGTGTTGTCAAAAGGCATTGTTCACTGATTCTGGATGCTTTTTTTTCCAACAAATTATAAATTTTTGGCTTCAAAGGCAAACACAATTTCATTCCACATATTCAAACTCAAAATGGCCAGTTACTCCAATATCCATATTCTTCACCTTCAATATCATCATCCTCCTTGTCCCACCAGTACACATCATAATAAACACCATAAAGGTTGCTGACAGTCTAGGGAACGAGTGGTGGGTGATCAATTGCCCCATTGGCTAGAATGGGTCGAATAGGAGAATGATTTGTGCCATTGACATAGTACTAGAAAAGTTGAAAGTAAGGAAGTAGACAGAGATTTGTTAAAAAAACTACCATGCAAATGTCCATAAGATTTGAAATAGTTGAGTCTGGTGTTTCTAATATCCCAAATTGTCCAAATCTTGTGTGATATATTGCTGAGGGAGTGCTAACAAATGATACCAAAGGCACATGTCAAAAACATATGATCATTCAAGTTGATAGTTACCCAAGTGACCCATGTTGAAAAATTCAGATATACTGTGGTTTTGGTGGTTAATCTTCAATTAATCTTCAACCAGCTATTGACTCATTTGTAATCCACAGTCCTAAAAATGTAACATTAAAACTTTCTGTGAAACAGTTTTCACCCAGCAGGGCCAAATTCCATAACTGTGTATCTCTTTAAATATTTTATGAATTTGATCTGTGCGAGAAATGCGTCAAGAAGCTCATTTCGTGTTGTTGCATGCAGGTTGTTCCTATTCTGCGGTCCACCTGGCAGGACTTCAATCACCATTTGATGCCAATGCAGTTCACATTGCCACCAACTTGACTGTAATAATCCATATTAATATAGAATGGGAATGTACTCAATTGTACCTCATGCAACCCAGACATTTTGGTCACTAATGCAAAAAGCTAAATATCCAAAGTCTCTTCCATCCCTGCTATGGCTGGAATTTCAATTTGGTCCCATGCACCAGCAGAAGCAGTAGTGTCCAGAGCAATCAATTTAACACCTGGTTGAAGAACTGCATGAAGATATGGTGCCAATGGATTGCGTTGGGCAAGGCTGTATGCAAATGGAGCGTAATTGTCATCTGCAAGTAGAAGAAATGTTGCATAAGGAAGTTCATCATATTTGAAATCAATAAGTGCTTCCTTGGTTCACAAATGGCAATGGCGTGATGCTATTTGAGTTGTTTTGTGGACAAAATTATGTTAATTTATTGTTGATATCAGATAAGCTACTACTACTGATTAGTTGTCACAATCTGCCCACACAAGGCATTTGATGCAGTAGTTCTTGCCTTCATATACAGAATTACTAAATTGCAGCAAACACCTGTTCTGATCTTGGCTGTGAGCTGTTAAAATGAATGTCATTCAATATAAATGGCAAGCAATCAATACTAAATAAAACCCTGAATTCACAAATCCATGCCAAAACAAATTAAAATTGTAAGAAAGATTTTGTTAGAGTATGAATCAGAAGGAGAAGTGGGAAATAAACTCACATCAGCGTTGGAATCACTGTAAACAGTTTTTGACCCTTCAAAGTGATTATGTTGTGCCACAAATGTCTTTTTGTTATGATTCCATGAAAACTGGCAATTCCCAACCAAAGGCACACATCCAAATTTGCCACAAAGACAGATAACTCCTTCTGTGTTAAAGTTCACCAAAAAATTCTTCTCAAAAAGATCTGCATTTTGACCATAAATCTTCTGAGTCTTTGGGGAATCAAGGGATGGTTAACTGATTCAATGATCTGGAAAGCCAATGTCAGTGGAGAATACAAAAACTTCAAGTGCCAACCCTTTCACATGTTTTAATCACTTCATCCTCCAGAATATTCCCATTCCAGTGAAGAGAATTCAATTCTGACACCAAATTGTCCTATGGAATTAATCAGAAAAGCAAACAAAATGAAAATGTGAGGTTGCCACTGACATTATTGACTCCTTTTGATATACATCGTCTCACTCTCTCTTCATGGAGCATGTTTTAGGGAAAGAAAAAAGGGGGGAAGGCTGCCTTACATATTTGTTTTCAAGGAGTCACGTGATTCAATACCTCATTCTCTTGATTTGAACAAATTTCATCCAGTTCCTATGGGTGTGTCAGTTGTGGGTAACATTTTCATTCATAAAACTTACCCGAAGCCCCACACCAGAATCACGATGATGATCAGCACTCTCAACCACTATTAAATGATATTAAAGAGTCCATAGAAATATAGAGCAAAGAATATCGCTGGTGATTGTCCATGTCGAAGGACAAACCTGGATGTCCTCTCTCAATGCGCGCAACAAAGAACTCGTTTTCCGCATTTTCATTTTCCACAATTCAATCATTGACAGCATTGAACTTGACTGGACAATATTCGGAAGTGGGCACAAATGAGTCACAAGGTTGGGCTCGTTTGCTTGACGTCGCGCTTGGCTGTGAATGGTCCAAGTTTGTCTCTGGATGGCTCGCACTCGATATTTTTCAACCAATGTTTCAAGAACCTTGTTTTGTACGACTTTATCGCGAGGCACGTTTTATTTGCAAAACAATTAATATGGTGATGTTGTTTGGGTTACGTTCGCATTGAAACGCGACGCATGTATTCACGTACTACTTTGGACCGCGGATTTGTCCTGTAAAGGACCTATTTGTTTGGGGCGAAAACCATCTTACTTTATTGTCACAAAAGGAAAATTAGTAACTGACATGAATTCAAGCACAGAAGGAGAAGTCCAACAATAAATGGTACTTAAATTTAGACGACTTGTGAAGTTGTATGGCATAAAATCCTTCGCAAAATATGACATTTGAGAATCAATAAGACAAAGATGGGAACGCGCAAAATACAGATGACCCTAAATATCGTTATAACGGTTCCTACTTTAGATGCTTGCTAGCAACATCACACAAGAGAACACTGCGAGTACGAGATATTTTGGGGGCAAAAGATGCGCTCTTGTAGGAGGCGCGCTCTCCATTTACCAGAGTGTGTAGAAAGTAGTCTCGTGAGACTGCGTCTTTCCCGAAAATGGGGGGGTCTGGGATGTCAGGGATAAAGGTGGGGACACCTTGTTTGACTGCACATACAAATCTGCAAAAAGGAAGTTTGTTTATGATCAATGGAATCAAGGAAAATGGAACGACGATGAATACCTGTATCCATCTCCTTCTGGTCTAACAAATGCAAGAATGTGGTTTTGGTGTGACGACATCGTTGATAATTGGAAGGGCTCGTCTGAGTCCTGGTACACAATTACGACGATATCGTTTCCCAAGTGACGCTTTCGTTCCAACTGGGAAAGGGAGATGTTACGATGCACACCAAATAAGAACCTGAAGCGGACTCGCACCTGTTGTTTATCTTTCTCGTTGTAAGGCAGCATCGTCGCGACATGGAACATGATTTCGTATCCCTGCCATTTTGTGTAAACAGCGTGTGTGCCAGTTTGGTTTGCTGTTTGGGTGAATTATTCATTAGCTGCAAGATTCGGATGTGTATCAGCCAACTCACTTCCTGAAACATCCAGACCGGCCCTGTACCCTTTCCAACCTCGCAGCTCAATCGTCTCCCCCAAAAATTGTAAAAAGTTTTTGTACCCTTGAGAGACGGTTTCTGCATCAAGAAAACGGTTGTTAGAGGCGTGTTGGAAAAGGGGGATCACTAAGTTCACCGTGACGATTTGACATCATCTCCGCCTCCGTCGTTTGACTGGCCGTACAATATGCGACTCCAAACTTGTAGCTTCGAATCACTTGCCTCTCCTCCATGCTCAGCAACTCGTTCGCAAGCCCAGGATTCTTTACAAGCGACAAAGAACGAGCGGGAATACCGCTGCTAAATGCGCTCATCAGATGATCCACTTTAGGCCCCATTTTAAACAATTTCCGGTGTGTGCTTTGATAGACGGCGGAAGCTTCCACTGTAAGTCGCTCGGAGCCTTCAATGGATCGGACAAGGGCCTTATAGACGCCGCCATCGAGGATGACGGATATTGCCAGGGGACCCTTTGTTGATTCCAGTGCAAGGTAGTTGTCGTGTGCTGTTCGTTTTGGGCAAGTTAGCCAGCGTCCCCAGTGATGCGTTTCAACGGGAACAGTCCCATCACGAACGCCTCACTCGAGCGAGCCCATCAGCGTCAGCACTTCACACAAGTTAAATATGAAATATGGCTATAGCTGAGAGAAAATTACGTTTTCCAAAGAAGTTCTCCCGATACCAGATGATATCCTTTTCGCACTCCTGTAACAGGCTTTCGTGCACCCCTGTGATCTTCGCGGTCGGATTGTTTTGCAGCGGCCGGAAATCTGAGTTTCCGACGACCACTGACATGTTGAAACGAAACACGAATAGAGCTAGCTGATGGATGTTTTGATGTTTGACTGATGGAAGGCAAACAAGAAGATAGAGGAAGATGCGAACTATGGGCCTTAGTCGAAAGGTGGGGACGTTCCCTCTCAGCTCCGGTTTAGTTTAGTTGTCTTAGCGAGGAGGGCCGCAGTTCCTTTTTTGAAGGGGACTTCGCTGCGAACAAAATTATTTTAGTGGGCTTCCATTGTCCTTCTTCCACCTAATCCAATCACGCGGGGACTGACGTTTATCTCCGCTTAGAGTGACGGTTCGTGTCGTTGCTAGTGTGCAACATCGAAGAAAGTCGAGCCGATCATTTGATAGAATCACCCAACGAACATTAGACTATCTGCCTCCAGACCTTTTGAACCACTTCTTTTTTTTGCCTACAGACATCGTTGGAGTATTTCCGGCCGTTGGCTCAATCAGAAGCCGTCTTTTACTTTGTTTACTTCGGACCACTTTGGCCGCTTCGCTTCTTCTCCATACTTTGTAACATCACCTGCAATCGCCTAAATTCAACAAGTATACATCTCATACTGCATAACGCATCTTGAAACCATTTATAGGCAAAGTGTAAATCAAATCTGCATGGTGCATGACTGCTTGCTGAATTTGGCCAGTTGTCATTCCTTTGAATCTGAGTTGAGGGGTTGCATCCCATTGAGCTCATAGAGCAGCCCAACTTGTTTATTTCAGAGTCTGTTGAATAATTATCTTAAGAGTGAGATTCCATACGCGCCCACCCCCTCGCACATTGACCAAAATTAGTCAGGATCACATACTTAATTTCTTTTCCTCAAGCCTGTTGGTCGCCAAAGACAACAGAGTGCGGCAATCACTCGTTGCAGCCCGGTGCCAGTGGATTGGACGCGACCTTATTATGGCACCGCGACGTTTGGTGTCCATCGCTCACAAAACAGCAGCCTGTGTTGAACCCCTCCTCACATGAAGGCGCCCGGCATCGGTGAAGGCCAACATTCACTGTTCTAAGTTTGCGTGTTGCGACCGCACTGACCATTCCAATAGTGTCGGCGATACTGTGAGGACGATACGTTTTTTGACGAGAGCGTCTTAACAACCACCCATGACAGCTCGAATTTTACCTTGGAGTCATGCAGCTGTAGTGAACACGAGCACAATGAAAGCTCTCCTAGGACTTGCCCCAACCCTGGTTTTGTCCAAACCTGGAACAATTCCATTTTGCCTGATTGACTGTCGTTGTGGCGGCGGAATCTGGCGCGCTCGTCAGCGCAGATGTGACAAGCAGCACAAACACCAGCTCTTCTATCTCCATGTCTACTTCTACCACCACGACAGGCATGATTGCAAGGGAAGCCACTTTGTTGGTGATGGGAACCAGAATGATGATGGCGACGACTACATTGATCTTCCCGTCTTCCATGATGACCACCAGCTCTACTTCCATGGTGGCCGCTACAGCTTCAAGCACGAAAAACGAGCGATGCGTGAGCTTGTCGGCATCTCTTTTGGTTGCCATCCTTGATGGCTTCTGGATCTGCTTTGGCCTCTCTGATCAGAAAAAGTTCCTTGCTTGGTCAGTCGCATGGATACAACAAGGTGAAGATGCGGGCGCCAATCGAATAATCCCGTCGTTGTCGTAAGACAGGACCAATTCCCTGCAAAGACAGAATTTGATAGATTTCCTTTCGATATGCGTGCTTGGAATATATTCACTTGGTTTGGCTTTTCAAATGCTTGCGGTCCTTCAAAGTGACCACGCAAGCTTGCGATATCGCACTACACCTTTCCCTGATTTCTTAAACCAATGACACAGCAGCTAATTTGAGGGCATAACAACCCATCTTGCATGAGCGAGAGAGTGTGGACACTAGACAAAGTGTTGACCTAGGCGTCCCATCGTAGCGTATCCTTCAACTCTCAGTTAGCATCTCTGAAACTGATTCAAGATGCAAACGAATCATTTAACGCGGTGGACTTGATATTCTTGAGGAGCTCGGTTGACAGTAAAAACTCCGCCTTGCCCAGTAACAGAGCAAGACTTTCGTTGTTATACTTTTTCGAAAGCTTAAGCTCGTTTTCGTTTTGCGGATTTGATTGCATAATTGGTGGACCCATACTGTCAAGATGTCACGCCATGAGCGTCTTTTTCATCACGCCGGATTCACATTCCGCCTTGATGATCACAATATATATTCTGAATTTGGGTAGCGTCATTTGCGAATGGAGTAGAAATGGTTTTTTGAACCACAATGTTAAAAGTGGTTAAGGTTACAACAAAATGGCAGAAGCGGCAACTGTGATGCAGTTCCTACTACTATTTACTGTAGTATTCCTTCCTTATACAACTTCAATATTATACATCGATAAATAACGCAGATTCCGCGTCAAGGTTAGTGCCTTGTTGCAATATCAAAGCCAGACTTGCGGAAAACAGGACATCCTCGGGAATCAAAATCAATGACCTCGCAACATTAACAACATTGCCAGATTCTGCACTTCACTCTTACCGTTGACCCGACGCGCTTACCTTGAGTCACAAACACGTCAGACAGCTTAGCTCCTTTCTTTAGACTCAGGGACTCGTCTGGCAGCCTTGACGAGAGCATCGCTTAGAGTTGGCACCCGTTTTCACAACAGAACGCCGCTTGCGACCACAGACCTCGATATTTGATTCCTTTCAGTGCAGGCTTCTGACCTGTCAGAGGCAGTGTTGACGACAACTACCTTTCACCATAACAAAATAATGAACTTTAGAAAGTAAATAAATAAGGCCGTATCAACAACAAGCTCCAGTACATGAATATGACAAAACCCTAATGAAGTGGCTTGACTGCCTCACACAATTAGGCTTGTTGTTGTTGTGGCATCATACAGCTTATACAGCTTCTCCTATGTAAATCCGACCGGGAAGTTTAGTTTTTTGACGATATGTAACACAAAGTAGTAATACAGATGGGTAGAATACTCCTTCGGTGCATACTTGCATAGGAAGCTGAAAACAGAAAAGGGACGTCCCTATGAACTATTTTGCCGGAGAGGAGAAAACGATCCCGAAAATTATTTGTGGCACGCAGACAGTGTCGACTGGATATGCCGAAGAAGTTGGGATAAAATTGCGTCAGATGACGAAAGTTCAAAGTCATTCACTATCTTATTTCCTATGAAGAATTGAACACAATAGAAACATTGGGTTCTTGACAGAGAAGGACAAGATAGTTTAGTGGTGGCCGCCGTGGGACTGGGCACTGTTTCTTTATAGGATAAGTCAATCTTATCAATGGCGCGTGGTAGGCGTATAGGGTAGTTTGGTGGGTGACCAGAACCGTTCACTCCACATCACTAATTTTGGTTCATCTGCACATCCTTCCACCATTCTTATGCACTCTCGTACATTCGACCAGCGATGTCACCGATCCATCAACACGCGCGTGATGCATCCATTTTCGTCAAAAGTGCAAAAAACCCTCACACGTCACAGCTTACTTTGCGTCCAATCTCGCCCCTTTTCAGTTTGACAACCTCGTTGCTGTGATCAATAAAGCGCGTTGCGACAGTGCTCACCCTGGGATTTTGTATCCGACGAGGGAGCCGCGACCGACCATCTCGCCAGCGAGGAAGAATCCGTAGATGGTTGCGCCGGCGCCGAGCACGTGGCCGGCCTCACGTACGGTGACCTTCTTCCAGGCTCCATTCTGAAAGTGAGCAAAGAACTTGCCGTAGCCGATCTGTGCCTCGGCCAGCTGGGCAGGGGAGGGAATGCTGATATTGGCACCCGCACCGACGAGACGGCCAAACTCGATGCCGACCTTAGCGTAGTGCGTGCCAACCTTGACTGCGGCTATGTTGTCCGCGTAATGGTTGGTAGTTAGTGTCGGTTGGACTGGCGGTGGACCCCGTCACGCCGGCTCCTCGCCACCCCCACTTCCCCCGGAGGAGAGCAGACAAGAACAGACTCCCGGCATCCGCTCCAAAAAGACAGAAGCTCACAGGTCGCGAGGCTCGTGAGCTGCGAGGCAATGGCCGCCATTTCTTTGCTTTTTTGGTTGGCGTTGACCGTCCCATGTCCCCTCAGACGCCCAGCGCCGCCGCCACTGTCGCCACCACGGAGCCTATCCAAGGAGACGGCTCCGTGCGAGTCCGCGGGGTCTGCTGCAACAAGAGCTGGCACCTCTACTGTCCCGTCTGCTGTAAGCCCCTTGCCGGAGTAGCGCCGCCGCCGCCCGTCGCCCTCCCCGTCCATCTGCACATGTACAGACACCCCTCTGAGCGCATTGGAAAGTCAACTTCAACCCACGCAAAGGTGGCTGCATTCGCCGACACCACCCTCTTTGTTGAGGACTGCAAGGCCCTTGGCGCCAACGCCGAGATTCGCCGAGAGCGATACCCTGACCCGTCACGCGTGCTCGTCTTGTTTCCATCAGAGGTGTGTATTTATCTATTGACAGGAAGTGCGGCCGTATGAACGTCCCTCTGCATGACACTCTCAATCACATGCCTTCATACCAACGTAATGGGCGCGAATCCGTCCATCAGTATATACATTCTCTCCATGTCGTAAATGCTCACTCAGATGTCAACCACAATCAAAACCAGGATGCGAAGCCTTTAACGACACTGCCCTGCAACTCTTTTGACACAGTTATTGTCCTCGACGGAACCTGGAAACAGGCTAAGACCATGTACACGGCCATCAAACACATTGGCTTCCAACCCGTCACTATCGGCTTCCCAGACCAAGTTGTGAAACCTGCTGCACCGCCGCCGTCCACAACCTTACCCATCTCCGCCAACCCTGAAGCGACCACAGCCAAGCGATCCACCATCGCCACTGATCCACTGGCCCTCATTGAGGATTCTTCCCTTTCCACGAGCAACGCTGACACCAGGCCCCCTGTAACGACACTTTTTTGGCGCTTCCAAAACCTGGGCGAACACTGTCTTTCCACCATCGAGGCCGTCTATTATTTTTTTCGGGATCACTACGCAACCTACATGCCTGGGGTCGAATACGACGGTCGCTATGAGGGACTGCTGTATTACTTTCGCATGCAATATGAGACGGTGCAGGGATATTACCGCGAACATCCGGAAAAGTCGTTCACGCAGAAGAAAGCAAACGCTGAGAGTTATATAAAGTATGATTGAGCCTCACCCGTCGTAATAAATCGCGAGAAGGGAAGCGGGCTGAAGAGACAAGGTTATACTGCAGACAACTTCTATTTCCAGACACTTATCACGAACTCATTCCCTCAAAAACTCGGAATCCGGTCTCGAAGCTCCACCACAGCGACCCCGCCACCCAGTTTCCCTGGTACTAAGCCCCCGCGTTCATCACATAACTAGCTTCCCACATGCGGTTTCATAACCCCAATCCTTACATACCTTCTCGGGTGCACTGCAGAGCGCGAACTGGAGATGCCGTAAAATTCGCACATGCCAGTGACTGTCTATCGGAACTCATTATTTGACGCAATTCTTTAAGAAAAGCCTTCCCTTTTGACTATTAGAGGGCACGTATACCTGATCCGTGCCGAATCGTTCATTTTACAGTGGTGCCTCGTCACCGCCGGCGGTACTCGCATGCTGGACATCCAAACATACTCGCTGGCAGGGGAGTCACCGTTTCTCGACCACTCGTTGCTGTAGTTCACAAAGCCTGTCGTACCGTTCGCTGAAAAAGCGAATAGGTCGCCGTCTCACTGGCATCCGCCTCCGTCGCGTACACCACCACTTTCGCCTCCTGTAGCGTGTGGCGTCCGGGACTTGTCGGACCACGCATACCTCCCGCCCCCGCGCACTATGCACCATCCAAAGCCTCCTGCAGCCCCTCAAACGCGCTTTGACTCCCGCTTCGTCGTTTAGCCTGCCAATAAACTTCAGGGCTTCGATCCAATATCCACCAATTACCTCGTCTGCCACAAGCCCATTGGCTTGTACATTACTCTTTCGCTTTGCCTTCAATTTCCTCATTGAAGGCGTCTCGCTCCGAGGACACATCAGTCACTTTTCGACTTCATCCAGCACTTTTCTGATTCCAGGACACATGCCGATTTTACAGCACGCGATGCGAGCTGCTGGGTATGACACTTTTGCGAGAGGGTTTGGATGCCGGTGGTAAGGTAGTTAAGGTCCTGTTACTGGGGAGGTCAGATTATACGAGGGTAGTCGCCGTGTTGGATGTGGCAAATATGATGGTTGAGTGTAGGCTCTGAAATGCAGTCGCCTAGTGTGAGCATGTGCGGCTTGCGATCACAACGAATCCTCGCGTGGCAACCTGCGCAAGCCGCGTGCCCGCGTTTTTTGGCGGTATTGGGCGGGCTGCATCCGAGGAGGCCCCAATTCTCGACGGGTTTCTCACAGGACCAAAGACAGCAGCTTTGCTGACCCCATTAAACCTATATCTCCATCTTTCGATTTCTTGACGACGGGCTTGGCGTGGCGCGGGAATTTCGTGGTTCCCATAAACCCCACGGTAGCTGACCAATCGTGGATTGCCCCAGCCACGGCCAGACGGATTTCTAACCCAATTTCACATACACTTCATCCAGAAGCAAAATATGGAGGACAGTGGTAGCAACAACAACTTTCTTGGGGCTGGGGGCGTTTCCCTCTTATCGGATACACCTTTTCGCTACGAAACTCTGAATGGGAAGGCTCGGCATCGATGGAACGCGTCACTGCAAGTC
>MU615011.1:4424-21844 GCA_025201725.1 Chytriomyces sp. MP71 | reverse complement strand
CAACTGTGGCTTCCATCGGAAGTCGAACGAGTTGAGTTTTTTGACATGTTGGGGATCCTTGCACGGCTGTGAACATCACACCAAACCTCAGAGGTTGTTACAACTTCGTTCGGTAACCAAGCAAGTTGTCCATCACCACGAGTTCCTCTTCGGCTTGGGATCCCCAACTTCCGATTTCGATGATGAATCCGACGGTCCCGCCAGCCGAGTTCCGAACATCGGATGTCACATCAATGAGCTCTTTCCTCCGTCAGAGAACGCAGCCTTTTGTTGGAAGCAGAGCTCAAGACTTGCACGGTCAGACAAATACTATCAGCTGACCGTGGAACACATTCATGCAATGGCCACATATGTTGCTCCTTCGGCCCCTTCGGCCCCTTCGGCAATCGCACCTCCCGCCCTTACAACTCTTCCATTTGCGTCTCATGAACCTGTGCAGAACTGGCGGCAAAGGCATGACAGCTTGTTCCCTGGTTTCGAGCTCCCCACGGTCGTTGAATCTGCGACTTCTGTTGATGTTGTTCCTGAGAAACATCTACCGAAGCTCAAGCTTCGCCTACCGAGACTTCGCACCACTGAACAATTGGCGCCTCCTGCGACAGAGGCGCTTGCTTCCGCCTCTCCGCCGCTTCCAAAGCTGAAGATTCGCTTGCCGAGACCTCCTACCGCCACACCATTAGCGCCTCCTGCTACAGATGCGCCTGCTCCTGCCTCGCCATCACTTCCAAAACTAAAGCTTCGCTTGCCGAGACTTCCTACCGCTACACCGTTAGCGCCTCCTGCTACAGATGCGCTTGCTCCCGCCCTTCCAAAGCTGAAGCTACGTCTACCCAGACTCGTCATCGCACTGGATCCCGTTAAAGTCGAACCTATTGCGCCACCAGGCACTTTTTCCCCTCAAGCACTGGCAACGGGACACAGCGAACGACATTTTATCAAAAGTGAGCACATGGCCGCATCTCTCCTTTCTACTGAACCTACGAAGGCCTGTCGTCGTCCGGCAGTGCGCGCTTTCGCAAAGAAACCAAAAGCGAAAGGAACAAGAAGGTCTAGACGCATCCAAGGACTGGCCCCTTGATATTTTGGAAGTTCTTCCGTTTGTGCCACCGTATTAGAAGAGTGGGCTCTCGGGTGGGAGGATAAAACCCGCAGCGGCTAAGACGAAGACTCAACAACTTGTATGACAAAGCACTTTCAGCGATTAACTAAGATTTCTCAATTACTACACCGGAAAACATTATACGAGTCGTATGGTCTACACAATGGCAATGCAAACGGCCCTCAAAGTATTGCGTCGTCTGTAACGTGGCAGACAAGAAACAACCCTGATGGCGTCGCCTTGCTGTCTACTGTCATTAAAAGTTTGAGAAGGCAGACGAGGCGAGTACAACGGTAATTATATTATACTAATATAGACGCATCTAACTCCGGATGGGATGAGGTGATAGCGATTCGCCCGCAACCGGAATCACATGTGTTCGACTGAGCACATGTCGAAGCCACTGCCATATCTCAACCATAATCTATACTCCTGGCGCGAAAAACCAATCTTGGCTGGAGGGTGTTATTGGAGCTTCAGGTATGATCAGAAGTTTCTGGTCACATAGTCACTGACGTGGAATGCCTCAAAGCAGCACAACGCTCGGAGGTGCCTCATGGAAACCTCATCTAGCCTCAACACATCGCATTACTTTCACAGCTCAAAGCGCCACAAGCATGCTCTCAGGTCTGCCCAATACCCCCGGCTTTTTTCAGCGTTGCGCGCGGGATAACGGAAGAGTCGCACCTTCTTGCGATTAAGTACATTGGAACGTCAGGATCCGAATCGATTGTACACTAGCAACTCGGACCACCAAGCGTCACGCTCGACTCGTGGGACATCACGCGAAGCACCAGAGCATGACAGATGTCGTCCTGTGCGAGCCATCATTGAGTACATTAAGAATGCATTAGAGTAACCTTTTAAATAAAAGTGGTTGGCATGGTGACAGTTTCAAACAGCTACCCTGTATGCTCCTCCATTCGCTGGTGGAGAAACCCCCATCACCAGGAATATAAGGCCCTAGAAGAAGTACTGTTATTCGGTCAATCGAAAGTAGATGGTGCCGATCCTTTCCTTTTTCAGTTTTTGGCAGGAGTAGTCAATTCTTAAAATTCACATCGTGGTAAGAGATTGTAGCCTTTTATCCGATGTTTTTATCCAACCTGTGAATACTGGGGGAGCGAGCATTCAAGGATAGTGTCAATAGTGTGCAAGATCTTGTGATCTGGAATCGTTATGAGAACGGCTGTCTTTCTAAAGTATATGAGCATCGCATGTGTCTTCTGTTTTATTGCTCAATTATGTGTTCAATGCGGGCCGTTCGTGTGTGAATTGATGAGGACACTCTTTTTGGATTTTCATATCATCTGGTCTGCGTATCCTTACTCCTCCTCATCAAGATCCTCTTCATCCTCATTGTCCTTTGTCTCTACTTTTGCCTTATAGTCACCGTCTACACCGATATTCGGCCTCGCCTCCTTCAAACTCATCTCCACTTTTGCTGCGAGGAAATCAAAATAATAAAGAGGAAACAGTGACTGTTATGTTAATTCAACAATATAAATGAGCACCAAATAGCGCATTGGAGTATAATTTCCATAACCCCATTTTGAAGTTCTCAAGACCTGTATCTGTTCATCCTTGGTTTCTTGCTCCATAAATGCCTAGAACAGCTCCTGTTTCGGGTTCTTGCACCTTTTTTTGTACGCAAATTGTGGTTTAAGTGTCTTTAATTGCGCTTCAACTCTGCCAACCATCGCGGTTCTTCTAAGCCTTCCTGCAATAATAACTTCACTTCTGTCAGGACTTGGTGGGACAATTTGGGGACAAGACCCAACAAATCAGTAAGTCAAAGTTGAATGAATGATTGCAGAGCAAGGAGTATTACCCATTTACAGAAGAATGTTTGGGCTTCAGCTGGCAGCTTTAATAACAAGTCACAGCTGTTGCAAACACACGGTGGCCGTCACCACAGCAAGAACCACAAAGCAGAGAAATAAAACCTTGAGCATATTCCTGTAGTACTTGCGTTTAGAACTGTGTGCATCGAGGATGAACATTGGTCCCAATGCACATAATCCTTTTCAAAATTGGGTGCTTCGAGGGTGTCTTGAGGGATGCCTGAACCATTTGCTCACGGTAACGAGATTTAGTCGTACGCTGGTTGGGCGGTGAGTGCATTTGAAGAGAGGGATAATGAGGGGAATCGGCACAGTGGTAAGTGTTGACTGAGCATTTCAAGAATCCCCTTCTGTTTCTGATGTCGGTAATGTGGCGTATGACGCGGTAGGGAGGCAAGGGTATGCGCGGCGGAGGGTTGTTGGGGGATAGAAAAGCTGTCGCAGTGCAGCCGCAAGGCGGTATGGTGGGAAAGGAACCGTTGACAACGAACCAGATGATCACTCAGCAGTAGAAGGTATGTTGGCAACTGATTGGATTAGCGATCAATAATCCTTACAGGTTTATGACGTTTATGACACGCTATTTTCGGTGTCGATACTTTTTCCCCGAGATATCCGTGTGTGCGTCCGCATCACCCATCCAAAGCGCGTTCCACAGGTCCAAAATCCATCCGCAAACGAATCCAAACCTCTGCAGGCTCATGTCCGCCGCGATTCCTTCCCCCACATCAATCTCAAGCGTATCCACTCGCGGTACATTTGCAACAGTCCACAAGAACAAACCATCCACGGACACCATCCTCTGCACCGTTTCCACCAAAAAAGTATCTCCACCAGCACGAAATCCAATCTCCACAATGGCTTCTTGCTGTGTGAGCCATGTCTTGAGCCTCTGCTCCACACCAGCTGGCCGCGTCATAGCGGACTTTACTAGATTTTCCATGGCGAGGTAGCTCATGAAAATAATGTGCGGAGTACTTTGAAGCCCAGATGGATAAACTTGGAGGCGCGCGCAGTCTGCTTTCGGGGCTGAAATAGCTTGAGCGAGAAGGGAATGAACATGGGAGGCGGAGACTAGTTGGAAAGTCGCTGCGAGCTTTGATGAAACTCGGATTGAATTGAAAGAAAGGCGGGTGACAGAAAAGAGCATGTTGACGGTGCTGCGCGGCATGGAGGATTCGTGAGGTTCAGTGAGGGAGTTGACGCGAGGCCAGGCCCACAGAAATACAAAGCGCTCGCATCCGATACAAGACGCGGAAATTGACCGGGACACAATTTGGTTCCAAAGACTGCGCTCCAACGTCCGTGGCCAGGCCTTGCGGTCCGTTGCAGTGTGATCAAACTCAACGAATGATTCGGGAAGCCGCAAAAAGTTGGGGGAGAGTTGCGACACAAGATTGTGAAGGGCTCTGCCAGTGCTTCGCAGCCTCAGTTGCTCCGGAAGGGGAAGCCAAGGAAGCAGGTGTTGAACGGTGTCCGTGGGCAAGCTGGACAGCATTCTGCTCCTACTCGTTTTTCATCATACTTTATCTACCCACGTTTCCAGTCTGATATTTATTCATCTTCTACGCGAAAATAGTCTCCTTTGTTTACCCCTTTCGGCGCAGGACTTCTTACCCTCAACCGCGCAGAGGCACCTCCACGCTCCAGCTCACCATCCTCCTCCCCTTCGTCCATCACAGCCTCGCCTACACTACGTCCCCGCATCCTCGTTTGCACAAGATTTACGCTCTCTCCTTCCTCCTCGGTCTCCCCTTTCCCTTCCTTCACCGCTTCCGATGCCACTTCCTCAGGCCGGTTCGGCACCATCCAAAACACAAACACGGCGCTCGCAAGCATACTCACGACGCGAATCCAGAGGACGAGCGGCAAATTCGTGAAATCATATCTTTCCTCACGCACTGCAGAACTCGTCCCGTTCGCCGCAACCACCCCGGTCACAGCCACATCCGTCCCAGATTCAGATAATCTGACAACATGCAGCGCCTCCAGGAGGTAGCCGCCATACAGGGTGCCAATGTTCCCACCAATGTTACCAAGGGACATCATAGCCGCGTAGAAAGTAGCCTCAATGTCCTTTGGGCAGAGCTGCGCAGCGAGGACGAGGAAAGGCATGCCTTGAAAGCTGTAGAGCGTATTTATGATGGTGCCGCTGCCAATCAGGAAGAACTCGTCCGAGAGCCCCATAGCCAAGTTGAGACGGTATACGAGGACGAGGTCCGTCAACGCGAAGAGAGCCACGGCAATCTGAGTCCAGAAAAAGAGAAGGGCAAAGGGCGTGCGTTTGAAGTGTCGCGTGTAGAGTACGAGCCCGAGGATGCCGAACATGTCCCCGACTGTGTCAATGTAAGCCTTCTTGTCCGCCCCGATATCAATCACGTCCTTCTTCCAGAAGTTCATAGCGGCACTCACTTCGGGCACGATGGCCTGGTTGAGCACGATCCAGGTCATGGGCAGCCAGACGAGCCGGTTCCCGACGATGGCTTGTAGAAGTCTCGTCAGCTGTCCCCCGAAGCGCGCGAGGCTCCACCCTTCTTTCACGCGCGTTTCTCTGTGCAACAGCGTGACGGCGCATCCCAGTAGGCTGAGTGCGCTGTACACGCCACCGAGGAGGACGCGGCTGCCAGAGCCGTCCTCGCCGTTGATAAATCCGGCGAGAGGACGACCCACGATACCACCCATACTGCTTAAAATCCAGCAAAACGACTGCACTGGGGACTCGTCATGTTGTCAGGCAAAGCCCTCCACAAGGAGGGAATGCGAGCACTCACAGTTTGCGCCGCCGACCTCTCCTGCTCTCCGTGCCTCCTTGACCACCATTGCGTCTGCAATCACATCGCTCATGGCGAGTCCCATGAGCGCCAGAAAGAACCAGACCGTGGTCGCGTCCGGGTTCGGTGTCAAGACGGGTGCCCCGAGTGCCAAAAACCCTTTTCCACAAGCGCGTGTGGTACGTGCGCCCCATTCAGTTTTGATGTGGGTGACGTAAAACAAAGCGTTTACCAAAAAAGCTGAGTACGCCCGAGACAACCATCCACGGCTTATCCTTGCGGCCAAAGAGCGGGAAATTGTCGAACGCGAGGCCGTAGAGCATCTTAATATTCCATGTCAAGTAGATGGTGGACATGTAGAGCTGCGTGGGTCCTATTCCAAAGGAGTTTAAATGAATGCAAATCCGGTGTCGGACAAGCAGGGCATAAATGAACCTGGATCCAGGCCAAAGATGTCGCTGAAGAACCAAATGATTCCATCGCCGAAGGCATACCCGCGGAATCCCTGCAGAAAGTATGTGACGCCAATGATGAGCATGAATCTGTTTATTGACAAAGTTGTGGTTCAGTCGAACGGCAGCTCCAACGACAGAATACGCAACGATAGTGAAAACTGCTCAACGGAATGGGCAAGGAAGCCGTGCAGATCCCGAAAAGGCTGCACAATGAGGTGGTTGTGCACGGATCGGGCCGCCTGTAGTATCATGGTTTTTGTCACTGCGTGGGGAGGCGGGATTGTCGGGCAAGTTCCAAAAACAGCTTTTGGACAACTCTTGGCGGTCAACCACAGCGACTCGCGACTTGAACGTGCCCGGACCTTCGCTGACTAACACTTCACACTTCAAAAAACAAAGGAGATTCGGTATACGGAAACATCTATGGACATAAGAAATTAAACCAATAAAAAAACCCATTAATTCAAAGGGAAGTTTGCGCGATGAGCGCGCGATGTGAATCCGCGAGTTGTGCTTCCAACATGGCAATACGTAGTTTAAAGACAGCCTCCCGCTCGGCAAAGCTACCCGCATTGCTCTCAAGCACGGCAATGCGTGTGCACAGCTTTGAGTTTACATCGTCGAGCATCTCCAGCTTGTGTTCGAGGTCCTCGACTTTCGCAGCTTTGCGAGCGCGGCTCTTACGGGCTGCTTCCGTGTTTTTGGAGCGTTTTGAGGCGGCGTCGTCGGAATCGTCTGAGGAGGGGGGGTGGCGCCTTTTCTTGAACGGTTCCAGTGCGGCGACTGGTTTCCTTACAGCGCAAGATATTGGTGTGGCGGTGGTTTCAAAGTGTGGGGAAGAGTTTGCAGAGGACAAGGGCGGAGAGATTGGGTTGATGGAAGGCAGCGAGGGAACGACAAAACAGTCGGTTTTGAAGACGTCACTGATTTCTGGTTTTGGCTCGTAGGCGGCGAGAAAAGGCATGAGATGTGGCTGTGACTCGGAGGGGGCGGCCCTTGAACTTGAAGAGGATTCATTGAGGCCAGACATTCCCTCGAGCCAAGCCATCCAGTCTTCTCCAGCCGCAGGAGTTACTGTAGAGGCGGCCGTGTCGAACTGAAGCGGGGACTGGAGCCAGGCGGCAGCGTCGAGGCCGTCGAAGGCAGCAGGGACGTCCACAGGGTCGAGTGAGAACGTCGACGAGGACGGAGAGAGAGAAAGGAAAGGGTCAATGGACGCCAGGTCCTTGAGGAACGTTGGATTGGGAGTGGCAGCTGCAGTGAGCGTTGCTTTCGCGGTGGCGGTCGTCGTAGCAATCTGGTTGTTCCGAGATGTTGAAGGGATGTGCGACTGAGAGGCTTTCTTCACTTTCACGTAGCACATGTGGATGGTTTGACCAGCTTTGGATGGATGGATTTCATGGTGGCCACCCACTCTTTTTGTATCAGGGCTGTAAGTGTGACTCACACTCAAACATGAGTTTCGTCGCTTCATTCTCTCTCTAATTTTCCTTCTCTCTTCTCTCTGGCTTCGGAAGACGCGACTGGAGCGTAAGTACGGGAACGAACGCGTTTGGACACAATAGACCTGATGAAAGGAGGCGTTCGATCCCAAAAAAGATTTGAATTGTCCTGTACACAAGCCACATCATTCTGAGTCATCCAAGGAAGAAACTGCTCAAATGAAGTATCCTGGGATAGACATGCTCATACGTCGCCACTCGGACACATTGCACAACCCGTTTCCAAGTCCTGCCTCACCTCGACAAGGTTGATGATTTTTAAAAGTGATGCCTTGGACGTGGAAAAAATCCGACAAAAAGGCCTTGATAGCGTCATACAACCAAACGTATAGAGGGTGAATATGAACAGTCCAGACAGTTGCACCTGGGATGGAATGTGTGAACAGTCACCGTGTCTTTGTACATTTTGCGCATGGGAGACTGACAAGGGTTGTTACGCGCGCTCAAGTCAAGCCATGAAGCAACTCTTGCTGGAATGCTTCTACGCAACGTGGTGAACTTACCCGCCCTGAGCCATGAATTTTACGAAAGGCACTTTTTATCGTCTCTCGTTACCACCCAAAAACGCCCATATAGAGTGCACTCACGGCCTCCTCGAGAAGCTCATTGCGGCCCGGGTGGTTTACAGGTTGAGGATTGGTAAGCGACAGTAATGAGTATACAGTTCACCCACTTATGACCCAATTCCTTGGCTCAAGGGTCTAATCGAATAATGAGGCATTCTGGCGCGGATTGAAGGTGCAAATCCAGGCGAGGAGCAAGTGCCTCGGACAGACCTAACCTGGCGCTGGCGCTGAGGTCTCATGATAGCGAAGGGAGTTCAGTCGCGGTTGGTGCGACTGTCGGACGTGGCGTTTTTTTGAATGAGGCAACTTTCCCATCCCCTTAAGCGCACTCATGCCTGCGTTCGCGATTCAGGCATCATCCCTTTTCTTACGAATCAAAATTCCGACAGTAGACCCTCTCTGTTTGGAGAAATGCTAAGGAGGCTTACGAAATAGGATTTGGCAGTAAAAATTGCCTGATAATGAGTGACAAAGAAAATACAGAGGACTATTGAAAGTACATTCCTTATCACTATTCTTGTGTCTTTGTGTCTATAATGTTGCTTGGCCGATAATGTGTCGATCCCAGTCGTTGCAAATCATAAAAAATCAAAACAAAGGGTGCCACTGACCTTTCCCAATCCGCAGCAGGCAACCAGTAATCGTACAACTGCGGATCCTCCAGCAAAAACAACAGTATCTCAGTAGCCCCGTACCAATAATACCAGCTACCGAGAGTGAAAGAATGCAACTCCATGACCATTCCCGGCAGCGCCACCCTGCCTCCGCCCGCACCTCCAAGTCCACAGCCCCAACCCCCACCTCCCCCACTTCCCGCCCCAAGCATATCAAATTCACGGAATCAGAGAGTCCCCTGATCCACGCAACAGAGACACCCGCCGCCACTGTGCCACATCCGTTCAGTCCCTCGAGTCCCACGACCGCAGCCTGGGCCCCCCCACCACAACGCTACACCCCGCACGACGAGAAACGCGCCCTCGCACGGGCCACCAGCCGTCGATTCCGGCGTTACGTACGTGCCATGTGCGAGGCGGAAGCGCTCGCGCAACAGCTCGAGGAGGAAGAAGAAAGGACGGCGAGAATTCAGAAAAAGGAGGAAGGATCTGGGGAGGAGGAGGAGGATGGCCCGGAGGAAGTCGGTGTGAAGAAAGTCGATCATTTTCGGTTTGAGTTTCCGTTCCAGTTTGCCGGGTCTGACCCTGAGCGGGTGGATGACGAAAAATGTCAAGTGGACTATCATGAAGAGGAGGAGGAAGAGGAGGACGAGGAGGAGCAAGAAGAGGAGGATGGTGATGGGGATGATGAAGGTGCGGAGGGCGAGGATGAAGAATGGGAAGGTGACGGAGATGAGGAAGAGCAAGACTTCAATATGGAGGACGATGAGCACGACTACCCAGCTGGCTACGCGCACGACCCAGAAGATGAAGATGACCCAGATTATTACGCCGAGGACGAGTACCACTTGGATGATGACGAGCAAGACGTTGATGATGAATACTACGACAAGGAGCAGGAATGGTACGGATCCGAGAGCTACAGCCACGACTCGTCTCAAGAATTGGTAGCGGCACTCCGTGAGGAGACGCGCAAATTGAGTGAAGAGCTCGCGCAGAGTCGGGATGAGATGAAGCGCACATTGGGACAAATTAAGACGCGATTGGGAAAAGTGGCCAAGTCCGTAAAGCGAAAGCGTGAGCTGGAAGGAGTGGCGGAAGAGGAAGGGCAATTAGGTGGGCAAGTGGAGGAAGTGGAAGTTCAGGAGTCGATTGCTAAGCGGACCAAATTTCATAACAAATGTGAAAAGGGGTATCCATTCGTTGCCGATGTTGTGTGGACCCTGGGAAGTGCGGCTGTTGGAGCAGTGCTGGGTGTTGCGGCTGTGGGTATGATTTGCTAACTTGTCCTTTTTGTTCCTTTGCCCTTCCCACTTTTACTTCCCTTTCCTTTCTTTTGCAACCCTATGTATTTTATGATTTCAATCTTTTTTTCCTTCGATTTGCCTTCCTTTTTTTTCTCTTGTTCTCTTTCCTCTCTGTTGATGTATGAGTGAAAGATGCCGTTTGTTCCATCACTGAAGCGTGTGCGGTTTGCACGAAAGGGACCAAAAGAAAAAAATGGAAGCGCGCCCGCAACCCGGTCAATGGAGCCCTGTGAGGATCCCGAGCTATACCGAGTGGATCCGACGTAAGACGGAGGTTAGCATACCGACCCTGCCCACACAACAGCAACACGGGATGCCGGTTCGTTTCTATTTTGTGTCTCGGGGACCGGGTGGCACAGCCACCAACTGGCCGCTGCGCCTCTGCAGCAACAGGACGAAGCCCCGGACGTCCCTCCAGTCTCTCCCGAGCAGCAACAAAGCGTAAGTATTTGTAAAAACACCTATGTTTGGGTTAAAGGGGGAGTTTGGTTCTGGAGTTTGGTTCTGCGTAAGGAGTAGACACCTAGGTTTCTTCCCCCCCACCTTCACCACACACTTCTTCCCCCCCCAACATGCACCACACACAAACAAAACACGCAAGCAGGGCCCGATCCCTTCGCTCGCTCCCCTCGCTGAGATCTCCCTTCCAGCCCCACTTTCCTGCCCCTCCCCACCCTGCCTGCCGCGTCCTGCCGCGGCCACCAAAGAGTTCGAGGACTCGTGCGCGACCCTTGTGGAGACGGATGAACGCGATGGGTTCATCTCGCTACTAAAACGGAAACGATGCGATGATGAGGAGCTCGAGCTGAATTTCTCTGAAAACATTGCCGTGCTCGCGATAGAGAGATGGGCCAATGAGAGAGGACTGGAAGGGACCGTCACCACCGCACCCACTCCACAAGAAGACAGCAAAAACGACAACATCGGCAACAACAACAATAACGCGGCCACCAAGTCATTTCTGACTGACAAGGCCGTGCAGGCTCAAATGAAAGAAGAGACCCCTTTGGAACCAGTCGGGCCCCCTTCGAAACGCGTCAAGGTCGAGAAGGGGTATCCTTACGCGCGCAACGTGGCCTGGACATTGGGTAGTGCAGTCGTTGGAGCCGTATTGGGGGTGGCCGCCGTTGGCATCTTTTGCTAAAACAATCCAATCGGACTGGTTTCGTTGCGTGAGATTTCACCTTTGGTGTGTGATACGTGGTGTTTGCTTCTTTTCCCGATTATTGGTGGATCGTCCTTTGCTATAAATTTTCCTTGTTGTACACTGTTCCCAGGAATCGGGGAAATAATGAACGGAAGGGATCCTTCAAATTCCACCACGCACCTCGCGCACACAATCCTACAGCGACTAAGCTCACGCGGCGAAACGCTGAGCACGGCTGAGAGCCTCACGGCGGGCCTCGTCTCTGCCGCACTCACCGAGAGCCCCGGAAGCTCCATCGTGCTCCGTGCCGGCATTGTGGCCTACAGCGACGAGGCCAAGACAGGCCTGCTAGGCGTACGGCGTGAAATACTGCAGACTGTGGGTCCTGTGTCGCAAGAGTGCGCGGAGGAGATGGCGCGCGGGGCCATCAAGGTGCGGCTGCCCCCTTGTGGCACATCCTTCACCACACTTCTTCACAGAGCAAAGAACTTACAGTCATGCAACACAACCTGGGCCATCGCGACCACTGGATTCGCAGGAAGCATCAGTACGCACCCACCCATCCTGGCCCCTGTATCTCGCGCGACACTTTCCACCACCCCTGCCACAGCAGACGCAGCGCACCTACGCGCGTCTTCCGCAGAGCAGATCCCATACAGCGAACGACCGAGTCCGCAGCCGGGGCACGACGACGGGCTCGTTTACGTCTGCGTAGCAGGACCAGACGGTATCGGACGCGTGTTTTTGAACTCCCTTTACTTGCTCCGCTGACTCTACCTGGTTTGATTTGTAGATGTCACGCGGACGCGACGGTTCGAGTTTGACACAGGAAAGAGTCGCGCAGAGATTCGCGCCTTAAGTGTATTGAATGCGTTGCAATTGGCTGTTCATACTATTGTGGGGAAATAAACGTCCAACGTGTCCTTAATCAATCAATCACAATCACCTCGCCACTAACAGCTCCCATTTTGTACCCACGGATCCACTCCTTCACCTCATCTTTAGAATAGTCCCATTTTGCCGTGTGAGCAGCGGCTAATACGATCTGAAGCGACTGGTACGATACGATCAAAAGTAAACAAAAAGTCAGAATTCTTCCAGTACTCAAATTACAATTATCACCTCCAGCTTGTAGAAATCTTGTATCGAGCTAAAATCAACAGCCGTTCTTTGACGATTCAAGCTAGTGTCACGATCAGGATTCTCGATAGCGCGCTTCCGAATGCGTCAATCACCCTCTTCACGTCAGACGGAGGAGTGACATTCCCGTTGCGAACGTACTTGCGATCGTGCTGTTGGCGTGCGCTGGTTCTGGCAAAGGCAATGACATTATCACGTGAGTCAGGGCGTGTGGTGACAGGCGTTCGGGCAACGCGAATGGTATGAATCGCAGTTTGATGTGTCAAGTCTTTTATCATGAATAATCGCTGGCAACTTCGACCAAGAGTGTAAGCAACATACACATATAGTAAATGAAGGTATGTTCATACCCTTCACAAAATACTTGAATTTGCTGCTCGTCGTAGCCCTTAGTCGCATTGGGTCGTTGAGGAGTGGCTTGGAAGATTCCGGCCATGTGAAGTTCAATAACGGGGTGACACTCCTTGCGAGTTTTTTGACCTTCGATCAACGAATACGTGCCTAATCGTTCGTAAAAGTCCGTTCGCGCTTCGCCTCATTGTTGGCCCTGTTGAAAGCAATTCGGCGGTTGGAGTAGACAAGAGCGGTTTGTCCGAGCTCGCGGTTTTTAAAAAAGGAATGTCAATTCCACACAATGGCAAGCAATCCATACAAAAGTCGAACCTGATGAAAGAATCCACAAGAAACAGATGGAATGACAAAGGAAATAGTAGTTATAAAGCGAATTGGAATTTGAAGAGGAAATCTCAACGCTGGATTGCCTGTGATTGGATAATCATTCATCACAATTTTCTGACAAACGCCAGCACAATTTCCTTGATAGCAGTAAAACTTTCCCCTGACGCACTGAATGGCACCTGAAACTCGCCAGTCCATAATAGTTCCACGTTCCTGACAACGGTTTGCCTGTTGGTTCATGATTTGTTGAGTTGATGAGTTCCAAGCTTCACAAAATTTTTGCCGCCGAGTCTTGCTAGCACGACAAATCATTTTCAATATTGAACAAACAGAATCAAGAAACTTACAGATTCTGGGACCCTGGCTTCCATCGCGTCCTGTTTTTGAAAGAGTTTTTTGGAAGGAAAAAAAAAAAAGCTCGCTTTTGAGGTTTCAAAATGCGACGCATGATTATTTTTCCCTCTTTGATTTCGCCAGATTCCTGCTTGTCCGTTCAGAAAAAGAAAGAAAGAAAAAGGCCACAATTTTGGAACAGGCTGTGCAACATTGGAGTATTTTCTCGGCTGTAAGGTAGTCACAAACTGAGACTGCCTTCTATGCTGTTAATATCTTCAGATTTTATGCATTGGGGTGGAAAAGGATACCGCAGAGCAGGCAATGTACGAATATCAAAAGAAAACGTTTCACAGCTTTCATCGGCAAGAGTGTTCCCTTGTTCTTCCCGTTCACCCTTTGTCGAAGATGGTGAGAGGGACGACTAATGCGACCTGCCCTGCGCCCGAGACGCGTCACCTTTGTCCGATGAGGGAAGAGCTTCCAGGTCAAGATATCTTGCACGAATTGTCGGTTGGAGTTCCCTGTGGTTTTAACTCCAAATTGTGGTTTGTGATTTTGTGCAATGGAAGTACTAAAAGGCAAAATTCCAAGAACAAACACAGTGAACCTAAACCTGGATCGTACTTCATAATAATATAAAACAAATTCATATCAACAAGGAAACATCAGCCACTACTTCAGCTCCGTGACATCGGAAGCAAGGAGGGTGTTGGCGAGGTAGTTTGGAATGATGGTGTTGTTGAAAAAGGATTCGTCAATTTGCATCTACAGATTACGTCAGGCTGGAGCAACACATGGCATGGAAGGTCGCCCGAATGGAACTCACATGCCCGCCGCCTTGAGTTAAACGATCTATTCGCCCATTTTCGTTCAACCAGCGAATACCCAGCCAATCTTCAATGTACAGTGTTTGATTCTCCATGTTCACAATGTTCAGGTCAGCGTCATAATAACCGAACCAGGAGCTTTCAGCCGGGACCACCGTCTCCTCACTTGCAAAACGCACAAGCGCGAGCTTTTCGAGGGCCTGGATGCCTGCCTTATATTGACTGGATTTCTTTGAAGCCACCTGATTGTTGACGAAGGGGAGGAAAATGTTGGATGATAAGTATCCCTCTTGGTTTTGTGGGTCCTTTTGGTTGAAGATGTCAAATCAGATTAAAGCGTGATGTGCCAAGTAGGCTCGAAAGGTTACATTGAAATACTGGGCTTGAACGCTCCGGTGCTGCACCCAGTTCAGGTAAGCGCCGTTGCGAAACAAGGCACGCATCAGAAGACAATTTGCGTCATTCTTGTCGCGACATTTCGGAGCATCCGCGACACCTGAATTCGTTTAGTGTTGTGATTCGCGTCAGTTCGCCTGACGAGGGTCAGGGCGTTGGTTTCGTGCACTCCATAATCATAATTACGCGTCCCAATCCTCTTGTACTTCTACATACCCATATGTGCGGTTCCGAACGTGACCAAATTATGGATACGTGGGCCGTCCAAGCATGTCTCCGCGTATGCACGCAAGAAAAGACCGCCCTGCGAGAAACCGATGGCGGAGAAGCCGTTCTTCAACTGAGGAATCGTCTTCAAGTCTGCGCATACAGTCTCGAGCTGATCAAAGACAACTCCAAAGAAGCCCGCGGAGCGATCGTCGTCGTCGCTCAGTGCGAGCTGCACGGAATGCACGAACACGTCTTGGATGCGGTCTTGGATGAGAGCCTGGATGTATCCCATCGAGTTCGGGTTGCAGCACGAGTCGCCCTGTTTCCACGCGAGTGGTTGAGTGTTTGATGGGCGGGACGCGAGTGGATACCATTCCGTGCCAGATGACCACTGCCACTCCATCGGTTAGACGTGTGCCCCCTCCCCCACCAGTGGAATAAAGGGTGCTTTTAATACCTGGACGTGGAGGGGCAGCCGCGCGCGTTGAGGCGAGGCAGACTGAGGCGGCGGCGAGAGCCACCCACAAAATCATTTTGTCAAGAATGCGCCTCGTCTCGTCGTGGCTGCTGCTTCTGGCGTTTGGCGTGGCCCTGGTTGCTGCGGAGTGTCCGCTGAAGCCAAAGTGTCCGTGAGTGAAGACTCTGAGATTCGCTGCGGCGTCGGGGCGCGGTGCCAGGCATGCTGACCACCGCAGCAGATACGTCGCTGACCACCACGCGTCCTCCCACAAGAAGGACTGTCCCCTCAAGACCGGGAATTGTCCCTACTATTCAAACCATCGCACGGATGTCTTCCCCGCTGATTATCTCACAGAGAAAGATGGAAAGTGTCCGCTTGACGGATCGAAATGCACGTTTTACCAGGTGCGTCTGCTCTCCCTCCTCCTTTGTAGACATATTACTGATGAATCGTTTGAACTAGACTGTCAAAGACGGGAAGCCCATGCCAGACCTGTCAACCAGCAATTGCCCTCTCAAGGACAAATGGTGAGTGTGCAAGTCACCTGTGAAACATGTTTGGATCTCGAGAGCTATCAGAACACCGTGTGTGAAGAGAAAGATTGAAGGGCGAACGCGATATCGTGGAACGACCGTTCCAAGAGGGCAGAAAGTCTCAGAGGCGAATATGCAGGTCCACGCGTATCGATACAAATACCATGTGCAGAGTATTGCAGAAAGTTCATGTATCGGCATAGGATATCCAAAATTCTGGCGATAATGCGGCTGGGCTAACTTACTTTCAACCTGCTAATCCATGCAACAGCCCGTATTATGACACTGTAAAAGATCACGGCCCTTCGTTAGATTGTCCCCTTGAAAAGTCTTGGTAAGTGTGTTTCGTTGTCTTGTTGCCTATGCATATTCAATATTCCAAAAACGTCCAGCCCACGTAAGTTGACGGAACCTCCTTCAGTTCTTCTTCAAGGTTTCTTGACGAACCCATTCCCGTATTAATCTTGCAGACTTCCAAAAAGACTTTGAAAACGGTGGGCACGCTCACCACGCTGGAAGCGGCGACTTTCACTCTGCAAAGGACTGGTAATCACCGCTACCCATCTGGTTGTCGTTCTCGTTGCGTGACTGAATTCTATATTCCCTAGTCCGTACCTTAAATCCCACAAATCCAATGCTGCTACAGAATCTGGCACCAAGTGCCCAATGAAAGGGAAATGCCCATACGCTGATGCGCACGCGGACGACCATCCACGTGACGGCTCTGGATGTCCGCTTAAGGATGGAGGTTGCCCGTACTATTCGAAACATAAAGGAGATGTCGATATGGACGTTAACGAGGGATGCCCGTTGAAAGAGAAGTGTCCCTATTATGCGGTATATGTGAATCAACTATGTTCTTGTTGGAGATAATGGATGGTGTGTTCAGGATGTCAAGGCAGGCAAGAAAGTCGATTACAAAACTGCGGATTGTCCCCTCGCGGAAAAATGGTGCGAACAAAGTTAATTTCTACAGTGATAGCTGTACATCTTACCCTCTTACGTTTCACGGGCATATTAGTCCATACTACAAGGAAGCCAGAGTTCATGCCGAAGATGGCGGTTGCCCAGTTAAAAAAGGTAAGAACGAAGTGTTTCGTGCTGTCTCCTGCTAATGAAATTCGCGTCTTTCGCAGGATGCCCTCGTACGTTTAATTCAAATTCTTAACGCAATTTCTGAAACCCATACGTAGACTTCAACAAGGATGCGGAGGCAAAGGGCGGCTCCAAGCCTTGGTAAATCACAATCCAGTCTATCTCGGCATAGAGCTAAGAGATTCTTCATAATGCAGCCCGTATCATAAGAAACAGCGCGGTAATGATGGCGAGACGGGCGCAAAGTCTTGCCCACTTCACCATAAGTGCCCGTTCGTACCTTGGCTCGACGCATGGGCTTGACCTGACATCCCCGCGCGAATTAGATACGTGGACTCGCACCATACGAAGCATGGCGAGGGATGCCCTCTCAAAAAGGGCAAATGTCCCTACTATTCTGAGCATGCAGGCGATAAGAACCTGGCGGACATATTGACACA
>MU615010.1:0-21909 GCA_025201725.1 Chytriomyces sp. MP71 | reverse complement strand
TTGCAAGACTAAACATAAAACTTTTTGTTGAGAAGGTATGTGAGCAGGTTCACATTGACTCTGGCTGTTTCAAACAAGAGCATTGTCTGAACACCTTCGTATTGGCTTTGTAATAAGTCCTCCAGCCTGAGCTCCATTGGCTCGGATATCTTGACACCAAGCAGCGACGCTTCAATTGTGAAAATTCCGGCTTCTGATGACGAAATTGTGAGGGTGATTTGACCATATCTAAACGACGTTTAATCAAAAAATTTATGCAAATAGGTGTGAAAACTCAACTGTTTTGGATTGTGTTCGTTCATGGATATCAGAACACCGCGCTTGTACAAATCGAGCGCAGAAAATTTGTACGATCCGAACTGAGGCACATTTCCTGACTTTTGAAGTTCTTTCAAGTGGAAATACTGTCTTGTGAATGGGAACGGGCCCTTTTTCACTTTCAATCTGGCGATGGCAACTGAGGGTTCACGAACAGTATCTGGAACAAACTTACGTTTTTTTGTGCTGCGACATGCATGCATCAATGTAGTCATGATATGACTGCCTCTGGTCTGCCAGGTACTTCGCTTTTTCTTCCAAATTTGTCAACGTACGTTTCAAAGATTCAGCCTCCTTCTTTCGCTGCGTCTTTCTCTTGTGTCGATTGAGCATGTCATTTGCAATTATGTTCAGCATATCCTGATATCCATTATCTTTGTGAACGAGACCTGCGTCCTCGAGTTTAGCCATGTTTTCAAGAGTTCGCATTTTCACAGCATTAAAAGTGGCACTACCCAACCGATATATCAGTAAAATAACTTGATGGTTTTCAATTTCTCTTACTTCATGGCTGTCTCCGCCTTAAGACAAACGAGGGAACCACTTCCGAAGAACAAAGACCCAGATCCAAGAGCAGTATCCAACAGATTGCGTGCATGGGGAAAACTTTGTTTCCTTGGCTGCAAATCCTTATAGTATATTTCTGCAAGGGCGGGCGAGTCATTTGACTGTGGCGACGACTGTGCTTTGGAAGCTGAGCCACTCAGCCGATCAAAATTCAACCCTCCGGTGTCCCCCATGCTTTTCCAGTTACTGGTCACGGTGGTGTGAGTGAGAGTGGCTGTCATACTTTCTCCTTTCATAGCGTCGTTGCTTCCTCCTTTGAGGAAAACGTGCGGCCCATTACCAGAGTTCACGAATTCGCGCCACTCCTGCGTTTTCTTTTTATCGAAGCGTTCCTCAAGCTTGCGCATATCCAAAGCAACGTTTTCTTTGAAGAAGGCCTCCTCATTTTCTGTCACCGGACTTTCAAGGATATCAAGAAGGTTTTTGCCGGATTGAATTTTGATCACGACCAGAACAAGCCGCTTCGTATCTGAAATCAACTGCTTTAGTTTTTGATCTTGGGCCTCTGTTGTTTCATGTGAGTCGGCTTGACGTGGTGACAAAATTTCATACCTGATTCCTTTACTGGAAGTCGATTCACCAAATTAAGGTAAACTTCTTTATGTAATGTGTCGGATGGAGCGGGTGCGGCACCTAGCTCTTCAAGAACTGCTTTCATGGGATCTGTGTCGTCGGAAATCTGAAGAAGCAGAATTGTTGAATGTGCTGAATATCAGAATTGAAAGACAAACTCACAATATCGTCAACGCATCCTAGAAGCGCGTCATGCACCTGAAAAATTTCGTTGGGAGAAATGAAGACAGAGAGCTTCTTTTGCTGCGTCAAATCCATGTATTCGTTGATGTCAAAGTGCTCTTCAGAAGGCTCAACAGATGATGCTAAAGTAAAATCGGATCAAGTTAGAGACAGTAAGTGCTTGCCAAAAAAATTATAATCGCACCATCATTGAAAAAGTGGATGAATTTCTTGTGTGACTCAATGAGGAAATTCTTGAGACTTTCGTTGTTCTCAGCCGCACTGAGGCGGCTGACGGAAATTTGGTGCAAGGTTTTTGCAATCTACGTTATAAAATGAAGGAATTTCGCTTTCTTGGTAATCCTCGTATCAAGAATGGGCGAAAAAATACCTCTGCTAAATTCTTTCGTTGGATCGGTGAAACTGCTCCCTCAATAATATCGAACCCTTCAGGAGCACTGCAAGCGATATGAGAATCACCAACGAGTTTGTAAAACGAAAATCTAACATTATGGCAGGATTCATATATCGGTAGTAAATCAGGTTCCCGACAATTTTTAGAATCTCGTCCTGATTGCCTGGAAACTTTAGGTTCATAGTCTCCTTAAGCTGCATTGCAATGTATCGAATTCCATACGGCATCATTTTCAATGATCCCATAATTGCATTCAAGAAAAGTTTTGTGATTTCTTGCAGCTTTTCCGTGTCTTGTGCGTATATGGTTGTTAAATAGGCATCATGATTGTCGTAAAAAATTGAATACTTTTCTTCAAAATTTCAATAACATCTGGGTCTGCAGTGATCTGTTCTGGAGAAGCATCGTGCGCACGATGGCTCTGCTCTCCTGTCTTGGACTCGTCGTCCCGAATCAAGCTTTTGTAGATCTGAAGAAATGAAAGAATTCATGAGTCTACAAGTAAAAGATTATCAAGTACTCTTACGAAAGAAGGGTCTGTCTCCAGACTCAAAGAGAGATCCGACATCACGAATTTCACCAGAGGCTGGAACAAATCCCTAAAGAATTGCCGCTCCTTCGCGCCTCTGTTTCCTCTTATTAGCCGCTATCAGCGAATTTTTGCTTTCATGCCCACCGAACGTATTGGAGAACCAATTTGATGAAGAGCGGGTTCGCACGCCAGAATTCATCCAGTTTATCGATTTCCCCCACTTCAAGCTTGATTGCAGTCTGTATGAGCTCTATTTAATTGCCGTGGAAGCAAGTTAATGAATATCTCACCTTGATGAGATTTAGGAGAAGGTACTCTTCACGAACGTTCTGCGCGTAACCGAATAAAGTTAATGTGACTTGCTCCAGAACCTTCAGAATGGTGCCTCCAGATCTCTTGCTTAGAGTGTACATTGTTTTTGCCAAGTAGTTCGGATTTGTTTGGAGTAGATAAAAGAGCTGCTGGTATGCTTCGAGCTTTTCACGCGCATCCTTGTCCAAAGTGCGCTGCACAAACGGTGCTATGCATTTATCAACAGTAGAAGCAGTACTCGCCCTATGGTCAGCAGCACCTGTTGCATTGCTCTGTTTCATCTTTTTGTAATACGCAGCCGTGGTAGTACTCCCGGACCCTTGATTTAGTGTTTGATGATATACGTCTTCGATGCTGATCCTGTTCTTGATGAGGAGGGCAATTTTGAGATCCAGGTCGTTCAACTCAGCCTCCGTCGAACTATTTTTACGAATAGTTTCCACAACATTTTGACGCAGACCTTCAATATCAAGATCATCCTCATAATCGCGGTCAGAGTCTTCAAGTAGATGAACAAAATCTTGGATAATTTTGACAGGCGGGTTTTGAAGGGTTGCTGGATTGTTTAACCCCACGTTACTCCATTTGAATCTCATTTAGACTGACTCACTCAGATTTTTGTAAGCTTTTCTAGTTTGCTTTGCGCGCCACAGAGCTTGAAGCTTCACAATGGAATCCATGTTGTTGTGGAAATACTCAATGCGCGCCTTGTATTTTGAGCGCTCTTTCTTTCCACGAATGCGTGCTTGAAGCTGAAAAATAAAGCAGAAGTGAGGCTGATTTTTCAATAGTGTCATATTTGGCACTGACCTTAATGAAAAGTCCTTCCTTGCTGTACAGCTCATTCCACCTGTCCTCCTTAACCTTCTCCGCTTTAGCATTCCTTAGATTGTTCATTTTCTTCTTGGCATTGCGAGCGCGCGTCATAGCCTGAATCTTAGTGATTTTCTTGACGCGGTCCTCCTGTTTGAGATTGGCAAGAAGTTTCCGCGCCTGTTTGGAGCGAAAGTGGGCTTGCAGTTGCACGAGCTTTGCCGTATTTTGACGAAAGTATTCATCCCGAGCCTCACGCTCGCGTCGTTCTGATGGTTTCGGCCAGTTTCATATACCTCCCTCACTAATTTGAAATATGAAGATCACCTTTGTGCTCTGGAGAATCTTCTTCCTCCTGGGCTTTGGCTAGAGCCGTCTCAATGTTACCAAACGAAGGCATGGAAACTCCCGAAGCGTCCAAAGATTGCTGTGTGGCCTCAATTTGATCCACAGTAAATGTCAACTTTCCAACTAGATTATTAATAGCGGGTGATAATTCTTTGGCGGCGAGGACATGACTGAAGAGATACGTGAACGAAGTATCTTTGCCAGCATTAAGACGAGTATTCCTACCTGAGAGCATGAATGCAATACACAACTTTAGGAAAGTTTTTCCTCTCGTAAAGATCCGTCAGTTCAAAGAAGAAGACCTGTTCCTGTTTGCTGAGTATCCAACGGTAATGTCAGGTACAGTGCTGGCCCACGTACTTCAGGTAGCCCAACAGCCCGCATCGCATTGAACAAACAATTGATGTTATCCGAGTGCTTGAATTGAAGTTTGGATGTATTCTGCGACATAGGAATGATTCATTGTCGCCTCGACCCTTCCCACTAGTCAAACCTCGTATATCTTCTTGACACTCGCTGGATGAAACGATTTGGCAAGCTTCGCCGCCACGATACCGTTTCGCATTTCTTCTTCAAGGTCTGTGGCGTCTGCAATGTCTTCAGCGATGCACGCCTCAATCCACCTGTTTGCTCGTCAGTCTTTGAGGAATTGGGCCGCGTTCAGAAATCCTCAACTCTTTCGCCTCGCCGATATGACATAGGTACTCATAGGTTTGAATGTCTTTCCGTTCCCGGTCCATCCAAGAGCCATCGCTCTTGTTTCCCGTGTCATTGTGCTTGTGCAACCGAACGCGGTTGTGCTTGCCTTATTGCGACGTCAGCATTTCCGTCCGCATACAATCAATGTATTTTTCACCGTCATGGACATCTATTCCCGCAGTGTGCTGGGTGCCATCTGTCATTCTAGGTTTGTTTTGGAACTGAGCTTGTTGACAATTTCGCAGGATAGGACCTGACTCGGTGCCAAGGCTCTCCAAATAGTTGCCATTATGCCTTCAGTCATGAATCGGTATAATTTCGAGCAATGCATAGTTGGAATTGATTGGTCCTTGAGTGAACCACGCGGACGAGAAGTAGACCTGGAACGTGGGATGGAGACGAAGGTCGAACGGAAACCGATTGAATTTAATCACCTGAAGCAGTGTTTGAAGAAAGCAGAGCCATGTCAGCATCTCCGTCGGCCACAACACCTCCTCCCTCCGTCTCCGGACCCACCTCTGCGTCGCCTGACTCGGTGCCTGGGACGGACGAGGTGAGCGGGTTCGTCTTCATGCCGCCTGGATGGGACGAGAACCGGCTCCGGACTGGCGTCGAGGCGGACGCCATAGCGTGAGTGGTGTCGGGGAGCGGGCAGCACACTCGGTGGCTCACGGCACTGCAGACAGATTGCGCACGACACGTTCACGGACATAGCGTACATCAAGGAGAAGAACGCCATCACCATCATTGGCGAGACCCACGAGGACGTGTACGCTGCGTGGGTGCCTTTTCTTTTTACGGGGAACCCTGCTCACCCACCGACATGTACACGATGGCAGCCAGACGAAGCTCAACGACGTCTTCTTTCCTGTGATCGTGCGCAGCAAGAAGCAGTGGGCCAGACCAGATCGCCCTGGAAACTGGGGCCAGCGACGGGACTCGGTCCAGCCACCCGCCGGCTCGGCCCTGCGCCGCATGAACTCGGACGCCTCTCTCCGCAACAACAGCCAACTCAATGGCAACGGAGTGGCCACGCACAACAGCGGCTGGACGGCGCCCGTCCAGGGTGGCGCTGCCCAGTTTCAGCAACCGTGGCTTCAGCAGCAGGCCATCAACAACCAGCAGAACAACTACTACCAACATCAGCAAAGTGAGTTGCACCAAGCCTACCAGAAGCCACAGAATAGGCAGCTGGGGCACCGCAACTCGCATGCTGACTTCAAGAGAAACTCGTTCAATGGATATCCCAACAACCTCAACGAGCAGCCAATCTCTCCTGCTTCGCCATTCGCGAGATGGTGAGTGCGTCTTCGCACCATTGGCCGTTCTTCTTCGTTTCCTTTCGTAGCCACTTCGTCGGTCGTCAACCTCCTTTCACCTGGAATTTAGTCTCCTACCATGCTCTTAATCAATGCAAAGCACCTCTTCAGTCAACCTTCCTTTTTGGAATGCTCTTATATTCTTGTCTGTCAACTCTTCAACCGTCAGTTTTCTTGTTTTTCGTTTATTCCTCCATATTTTTGGATCTCAAGTTGTTGTCCGGAAACCGCAACTCTCATAGCAACAACTACTCCCCCACCTCATATTATCGCTGGTCTCTCCCCTGTATTGGAAGGATTTTGGGTTTTATACTTGGGTTGTGTGTTGCCGTTTTAGGTTTCGTCTACTGAATATTTCTTTTTATTTCTTGTTTTCCGTTTTTCCTTAGATTCCCTCCCTTTCCCCTGTTTAGATCTCCGTTTTTGCGTCCTCTCTAACCCCTCTCTCCCCACTCCACTTCCCTCCTTGGATATCCCGGCACTCACGGCTGCTGGTTGTATATTGCTGTCTTGGCATGCTTTACTTTGCCTCACCCTTCCTCCTTTTTATTTGATTATCCCCTACCCTTGTTCAAGCGCGCGACTCTCTCTGCAGCTGCTGTCCCCCTTTCCTCGGCCTTCTCTTCGTTTCTCGGAATAAAAGAAAGAATATCATCACTCCCCATGGCAGAAGCCGACAAACCCCAAACGGATAGCCTGCATCACCTTGTTCCCTGGTGAAATCCGCTCGTGCGCATTCATCTGACCCGATCTGACTCAGCGACAATGCGGCAGGAAGTTCAAGAACGTGCACGCATCGAATCTCAAACATCGAGAACGCACCTTTTACTTTGGCAGTTATGAAGGTATCGGCCCAGTTAGCTGCATGAATGCAGTAAACCGACGAGGAAAAAGGACAGTTGTGGTGGCAGCCCCGGACGTGGGGTCCATCGCGATCGACTTGACTGCCAACACTGGCCGTCGCTTCTGGGACGCCGCCTATCTTCTCTCCCGGTTCATACACACCTCCCTCCACCCTGCCTCTCACGTGCGACGGCCCAAGGCGGCAATGCTGCGGCACCCCTTCGCCGGCGCGACCGTGCTCGAGCTCGGGAGCGGAACCAGCGGACTCCTCCCTTTGGTCGCGCTTGCGTGTGGTGCGCAATGCGTTGTCGGCACCGACTGCGATGCGGAGGTCCTGGTACGCCTGGACGCCGGGGTGCGCGCAAACCTATCGCGGTGGAGGGAGGCGGACGCGTGGAAGCGCGATGCGGACGCTGTCTGGACGGTCGAAGACTTGCGTTGGTACGTGTGCTGTCGTTGTATAGGCCTGTGGATACCGTTGACACCTTGACGGCAGGGGTGACGTGGGCTCGCAAGAGCGCGTCCTTGCGCGAGTCGGGAGTCTGACGGGGAGCGATGCGCCTGTGCGGAATTTTGATGTAATTGTCGCGTCCGAGATCCTTTATCTGGCATCCGAACATAAGGCACTCGCTAAGACCATTCGCGCTTTCTGCGGACCTCACACCCGCGTGTGGATGAGTTACAAGAAACGCGGACTGGGGGAAGAAGGATTTGCTCGTATGGCCAAGTGGGCTGGGTTGGATTTTGCAGAGGTGCCGAGGGAACTGTATGATCCCGAGTTTGTGACGGATTTGGACCACGTCATAATCGAGTTAAAGCTATCACAGGAATAAATAGGATACTGCTGTATTGAATTACTTATGGCATAAAATTGGAATGCTCTGGACAGTCCCATTTGTGAAAATTACTTTGAGGTGCCCTTTCACATTTGCGAAGGTGCCCTCGTTTTGCCCTCCAGCAGTCGCTTCCGAGAGACCAAATGAAATTTCGCCCGCGTCCTCGTCCGTGGTTAGTGGAGCGACCCGATTGTCTTCCTCACTTGTGCTCCTCAAAATATCCACGTCACAACACTCCACCGCAATCCGAATCGTCTCCATGGGGTGTAACTCATAAATAAAGTCGTCCGCGAGCTCTTCTTCCTCTTCTTCCATCGGAATCACCGGCAACATCTTTTTCAGCGACGTCGCAGAGACGGGCTCGGGGAAGGGCATACGACCGGTAGAATTTTGCGCTGTGATCGACATGCGGGGTATTGCGCTTGAGTTGCCGATGGGTACTGCTGCCACAGTGGTGCAGGGTGTCTCGCGCTGGGTCGCGTTTTTGGCACTTTTGCAGGTCTGTGTGCGTTTGGGCTTGGTTGCAGGGGTCTGCGGTTTTTCAATATTGGTGACACGGAAGATTTCGGCGCTGGAGATGCTGATGCGGAAAGAGATAGCAGTTTCCGTGTGGTTGCGAAGAGTGACAACGGAAGTCGGTGGCTCTTGGTCGCAGGTGATTGGGAAAAGTCCAATACCCTTGGATACTTCGGCGCATTCGATGGAGTCAGAAGAACTGGGAGGCTCAGAGTAAAAGAGAGAGTTGTTGATGGTTTCGCCAAGCTTGTTGTCCGTATAAACGAAAACACTCGCCGACTTGCCGTGTTGTTCAAGAATGCGTGCTCTTTCGGCCTGCAGTTCCGCCTGCTGGGCTTTTTCTTGCTGTTGACGAGCCTCTTCCAGCCTCAGTTGTTCCCTGAGGATTTCTGCAGCCAACTCCTCGTTCATCTTAACTCGCTTAAACCAGACAGCCGATGAGACAGACAAGTGGGGCTCGATGGAACCTGTTTCGTCTGCCATCTTGAGACAAGGCTCAACTGCCTTTGCTTGCACAAATAGTCGCACTTTCCGAATTCGAGGTAAATCAATGCCTTCGGGAAAGGGTAACTGCGTCTCCTCTAGCATTTTGAGTGGCGCGAGCAGCTTTTCTTCAAATGTACCATCTTGGATTGGCTGCTCCGTGACTTGCTCAGGACATGGCGCGAATGATACGCTTCCATCACTTTGCACATAGCCCACATCCGCAACCAAAAGCGATTTGAATAGCCCTGTTTGCGGAGCGCTGAACGAGACTCGAGCTGCACCACTCCTGAAAGCGGGTATGATGAGAGGATTGGGCTGCACAATCAATGGTGCTGTCATGGGATCATTGTCAATGAGCTCGTCCAGGAGAAGTGAGTCAATCTCCAACGTGCTCGGAATATGGTTTGCGTCTGACTTCTGTGCAACAAGAGATGTGAGGGAGTACCTCTTTGTGAAGACGTTCCAGGAGAGAGAGACGGTCCGAGGTGATTGGTTCTCCACGACGAAGTCGCGTTTACAAAATTCAGCCTGAAAAATGCTTTCATTGGAACGGAGACATTGATGGGACCTCCGCAGCATGGCTTTGGAGACTTCCGTGCCAAACGGAGCAGGAGATTGCCGTTTCCCATATTGCACGACCTGCGTCCCGAAGTTGATGCGCTCAAAGTTGCAACCCGCTTTTGACACAGCCAGCTGCGCCCCCGAGAATTTGACGGGGATCCCGTCCACTCCAAGACGTACTGGAATCCGTTCTCGCATCCAGTGATCTAGCGCACAGACAAGTGTATCTTCGTAGAGGCCGACGAGGTTGTTGTAGCTTGTGATTTTGACTTTGATTTGTCCAAACGGGGATAGCATGCCGTGGCTGGGGGAGATATGGAATGCTGCCCCGCGACCCTCGCGAAGAATGTCGTGCATCTTTTGCACCTTGCTGCGAATGGCGGTTGTGTTTGCCAGCCAAATTTTGCCAATGTCTGAACTGAAGCCCAGCTTAGGTTTTTCTGTGGACTGTAAGATGAGCTGTTTGGCCAATTCTGCGGCATGAGCTGTCGAGTTTCGCGTGAGCCCAATGAGCATTCAGAGAGATGATCATAATTACCCTTTTTTTTTCTCGTTTCTTGAATCTCATGCTCTAGTAAGGTGGATGAAAAGTTTTCGACCCAAATTCGAAAAGGAGCAGCAATTGCCGACTTGTTGCGGATAACCAGTGACCGTGTCCTCGTTTCAAAGATTGGACAATCTGTGCCAAAGTCCAAAAACAAATCTTCTCGCTTGTCAACCTCCATGTGAACTCTCAGCCCTACAACGTTCGATGTAATCTTGGCTCGTAGAATACCTCCGTTTTCCACCATCCCATCTATGAGGCACTCCATGTTAATGATTTGATTAGGCCCAATCTTTTTGAACGTGGCCTCTACGTTTACTCTGGTGGTTTCCCCGGGCAGCAACTCCTTTTTATGTGGCTCGAACTGTATGGAGACATCATCCCTCATGACCGGGATCCACGTGAACTTTGACGTAAGCATCGTTTCGTTTTCTATCTCAAAGTAAGTGGATAAGGGCTCGTTAACATAGCTGGTTAGGTTGAAGTATGGGTGCAAAATTTTTGCACGCGGGGTGTCAACTTGGGCGAATATCCCAATCGCCGTCACGAGAGCTACCATCCCATCTACGGGAGAGATGATTTCACAAGTTATGATACCATTGAATTTTTGGTACCAGAGTGGAACAAAAAGTAGTTGTAGTTGTTTCGTTTCTCCTGGCTCTATTCTCCCCTCTGGTTCCGAAATGGACAGGTGCCAAAGATCACCATCTTTGAAGGTTTTGGATGAAGTAATAAGACGGTACTGAAGGCTCATTTTGGACTTGTTTTGAAATGGGAGAGTCAAACCCGAAGTGCTGCCAAGTGCGATCAAACCGAAATCGACAAACATTTGACCGAATTCAAGATCACCCGGAGCCAGGGAAACTTTTCCAGTGACAGGTATTCGAACTGAAGGCCCTACACCGTTCGCTGTTTTACATACAAGTGCGCCATCGATATCACCTGCAGAAAACCAGGTAAATTACCGAAGGCGCTATAATGAATTTGCCCAACCTGGAAAATTCCCTGTAAATGTTATGTGAAACTCTTTGTTTGCTCTCGGTCCCACTTCGTCCGTTTCGATGTTTGCCACTGAAACGCCGACAATTCGAAGATCCAAGTTTTGAGTACTCCATTCGCATGTTACTGACGAGACACTGTCATTTAAAATCTTAATGTGACCTTCCCAGGAGCTCCCCATGGCGATGGTTGGTGTGAGAATCATCTGAGGTTTCGACTCCACAACATAGTCCAACCCAACACCTGAGCAAAATATTTCCAAGCAGCAATCTTTGTCAGATGCTAATTCTGAGTTTATCGTCAACAGATCTCCGTTGGGCGCTGTCAAGACCCTGTCCCCTTCCTCCATCAAAAGTAAACGCCCAATCACGTCGTAGTTTTTGGCTCTTCGAGGAATGAATGAGACCTCAAAAATTATGTCGGAATGTGGGCCGAAGTATCCACTCGCTGGGTCAAAGGAGAACGAGTCACTTGTGCTCAAAGTCGACCGCAACGTTTCAGATACTGAATACTGCTTCTCGGAAGCAGCCGTATTGTTGCCTGGGTTATCGACGGTGTCCCAGTAAAAAGGAAGCCTTAGCCTCGTTTGATTTCGAACTGTCAGCTTCAATTTCGTCGTCGCTTGCAAGTTTTGATTCCCAAACAAAAAGCGGACACCCTCCACATCCCAACTTAACTCGTCCAGGATTCTCATACTCGCAGGCTCACATCCTGTGATAGATACAGCCGGAATCTGCACATTGGCCCTAACAGGAAGCTCGAGAACCTGACAATTGTCGCAAGCAATCTGAAGTAAAACTTCGTCGTGACGGGTAGAATTCGCCGCGGATGAATCCATGGGTGCGGCCTTGAACTTGATGGTTATCTCCTCTGTCTCACCACTCGCCAACGAAAAATAGCTTGGCGAGATGTCAAACGCTCCCTCCGATAATACTTCCTTGACACCTTGCTCATGGTTCAACCGAATGCCATCGAGATAAGCCTGCTCCTTATCAAAAAGACCCATTTTGGCGAACTCATCTGCAGGATTAATCTCCTCGTCATTGGGTTTGATGAGGAAACGACCGGGCCCGCCAATATTCTTGAAGCGCCACTTTTTGACGGCGACGACGCCGCTTCGGCAAGGACCACAATGCAGAACATCGGGAATGGTGAGTTCAGGTGCCACACGCATCCCGGACAAAACTACTTGAAAGGGGTCAAACGTCACGCCCACCACGTTGGTTCCGAGCTCCGTACAAACAGTGAGAATCTGTTCATAGTTTGCCAGACTTTGAGGAGTAAAGTCTATGCGGTACTGACATCCCATTCCAGGGGCAATAAGCCCGTCGCCGACGGAAGGTGTTGTCTCCAATGTAATTTTGAAAAAGTCGGAATATTCGTAAGGAGGTGGGCAACAAAGCCTGAAGCGAGCGGAATGGGAGCTCCAGTTTTTGATAGTAAGGTACTTGGTGTATGTTTGAAAGGGTTGATAGTCTGTGAAAAAGATGGACGATGGGATGGCAACAATTCCGCCGCCGAGCGATTTCAGCGCTTTCATTGTACTTAAGCCCTCAGGGCCTCGATGTTCCATCATGATGGGCATCACGTCGTCTCGCAAGATGCCAATGCAATCCTTAGGCAAATGTCCTGGGAACCTTGGATTTTTCAAGTAGTTTATACGATTTCTCATCCGCTCCAAAAGCTGAATATCATCTTCTCGGAACGGCCGCATGGAATTGCGCTCCTTTCGCACAATAATCCTTTTTGGTTCCAAGGATTTTGGGTCTGCCAAACCAAGCTCGCGAAGTTGATCCGTTTCAACTTCAAGAATTCCAGGCACTTGGGTATTATCACTCAAATTCTTTTTCATGATCCAGACGTTCTGCAGACCGTTGTCTGTTCGAGAAGTCATCACGTTCCGCACTTGATTGAAGATGCCGGTTGTAGCAGCTCCAATTTTCAGTATTTCTGCATAAGAGACATTCAGAGGAAATCAAAGTAGATAAATAAACTGCTTACCGGCTTCTGTAATGACAAGATCGCTTCCTGGTGGTTTCAAAGCAGGCAACCGAAAGGTGCCATCACGTGCGTAATCAGAAAATGTGGCCTCCACCATCATTGATTTGGAACGCGCGAATGAGCGATGACTTGATACCCACTCCATATTATGTTGCGCCTGCGCCACTTGCACTTTAAGCGCTGAGATTCGTTCCACAATCGCATCCCGCTCCTGGATAATCTTTGCAAGCCAGTCCCCCTTTGAATCTGACATGATCCGCAGCTTTTCCAATACCTCCTCGCTTTGACTGAGCTTGACAAGTGCGTTGCTTATGTAAATTGGTGTCACTTTGAAGGCGGGATCCCAGAGCGCCTCGGGCCACGACTCGGGCGGCGTCTTTGGAGCTACAATGAGATTGGTGTCTGGCTGTGGAGCAATACAGGCCGCTTCTTGCATCCCGACAATGATGCCTGTGCGTGGGTCGCGCCCGGGGATTACCGAGATGGAGACGCCACGTGCAGTGCGCGCCGATTTGGCCTTTGCGTGGCTCTTAGACGGACTTGCCTTTGACTTTGGTGGCGTTTCTTTGATTGCTGTTACGGACGCGTTCATGGCATTCCCGTGTGCAAGTGCAGAGGAAGATTTCCCGTTCACGCCGACAAGGGCTTCGAGGGCTTTGGCTTGCACACCGCCCCATGTATTTAAGTAATTGGAGGCCTCTTGCAGCTCGGATTCGAGTCCACTGAGTTCCGCGAGGAAGACTGTGGACGCGCCACGTGGGAGTTGTCCTTGCGGCGCACCGTTCCGAAGCCAGGCAATTGTTTCGGACCATTTTGATGGGATTTCCGGTCCTTCAGAATCCTTCGAGTTCGGAATGTGGGTGATCTCGAGAAGGGAATGAAATTGGGCAGGGTCACGCGATTGGGGTTTGGAGATCCCTCGAAGGGTCGCTGCAGTGACGAAGTGGTCCACGTTTGATGCAGCACCTTTATCTCCCTTGTTCAGCATGGGCATTGATTCAGAGTATTGGCGCATCTTTCTGCTCTTCAAGTTGCCTGAATCGGGCGACTCTTTTACATCTTGGACAAGGTCAAACGCGAAAGTTGGGGTCTTGTGTGGAAGAAGGGGAAGCTTAGGGAGCAACGCTGACTTTCCACCCACAGGATTCTTCAGTTTTGCGCTTGGTTTACTGGCGACCGTAGATGACATGTGCGACGGAGTTCGAGGCCGAAGAAACAATGAAAATCTCGTCAGACAAGTCAATTCAAATTGCGTGCGACGAACGATGCTTACAACGCGTTTGCTGCGAATGACAGAGTCGCGACCGGGAACACCTGCGTTGGGACGACGTCCAAAGTCAGTAGACTTTTCAAGGACTGCAAGGTTTGATCTAACCAGGTTTCGGAACGGAGCGCCTCTGAAAAAAATAACAATAAATGAACACAGCACGCATTGCGGCGGCTGCCACGCTGCCACGGCGAAGCTTTGCGACGGGCGCCGGGGTCGGAGCAGGGGTGGGTATGGGCAGCACGGGTCTGTTGGTTGCAGGGGTGGTTGGCGTTGGCGTCGGAGTCGGACACCGCCTCTTTTCGAGCCCTTCGTCCAGCACCAAACCGCTTTCTGTGGCGATCGTTGGCAGCGGGTTTGTCATCATTGGATGAATGAAGCTGAGATCCTAACGCTTGCAACTTCATAAGCCCCGCTGCCCACACGGCCGCTATCTACGCAGCACGCGCGAAGCTGAACCCGGTACTTTTTGAGGGCTTCATGGCTGGCGGGGTCGCGGCAGGCGGACAGCTCACAACGACCACAGGTACTTGGCCGGGAACCGCTTCCCCATGAATGCACTTAACGATTGAACTTCCTCACAAGAGGTGGAAAACTTCCCTGGATTTCCCAAGGGCATCTCAGGCCCAGAATTGACAGGTACAGACTTCGATGTTCCGCCATGAACTGCAACATGCTCACACCACGGACTCGACAATAAGACCTCTTCCGGGCCCAGTCAGAACACCACGGAACCACGATTCTGACAGAAACCATCGCGTCCGTCGACCTCTCCTCGCGTCCTTTCAAACTCTTTACTGAAAACGAGCCAGACACCCCCATTCTCGCCCACAGCCTCATCGTTGCCACGGGGGCCACGGCCAAGCGCATGCATATTCCGGGCGAAGAAACTTACTGGCAGCGTGGTATCAGCGCCTGCGCCGTCTGCGACGGCGCGGTCCCCATCTTCCGCAACAAGGACCTTGTCGTCGTGGGCGGTGGCGATTCAGCCGCGGAGGAAGCGATGTTCTTGACAAAGTACGCGAGCAAGGTGTATGTGCTTGTGCGGCGGGACAAGCTGCGCGCGTCCAAGGTTATGGCAGACCGCCTCCTGAATCACCCAAAAGTGGAGGTAGTCTTTGATACGGTTGCTGTAGAGGCGATAGGAGATGGAAAGCTTATGAAAGGCTTGGTAGTACAGAATGTGAAGGATGTGAGTATTTCTTTTTTCTTTTCAAGGGTAGCGAGGAACGAAAACACGGAACTTAGGCTTTCCAATTGTGCGAGAGGGCAGCAAATACTGATTGAGTCCGGTGTTTCGATACGCCGCAAAGCTGGGAGCGAAAGTGAGCAATGTTGAGGGCGAAGCAATGGAGGCGAGCAAATGCTCACCTGTCTGTCACTAGAAAACCGCACGCACACTGAACGTCAATGGGCTCTTTTACGCGATCGGACACGTCCCCAATACGTCCTTTCTCAACGGCCAGCTCGACATGGATGAAGATGGCTACATTAAGACAGTTCCTGGTACCAGTTTGACGTCCATCGAAGGTGTCTTTGCCTCTGGTGACGTGCAAGACCGCCGGTATCGCCAAGCTGTGACTGCGGCTGGTTCAGGGTGTATGTCTGCGTTAGATGCGGAGCGGTGGCTTGAGGCGAATGGCCTCGCCCATTGAGTTTCTTGCATTACTTTCCCACTTCCCTTGTCCCTCGTTTTGGATTGATTGGAAATGACATGGTGATGCGGACAAAATGCAACAATTTGATTGGAAATCTTCGACTGCCAAAAAGCTGCCTGACCCATGCCCATCTCAGCGCCTCAAGCAGTATCACCTCCAAGCGTCAAACACGTGTTTATTGCGTTTGTCAAGTCTGATATTGGCGACACGCAAGCGTATGACGAGCTGAAAGCTGCCCTGTTGCAGCGCGAGATAAGAGTCTTTCAGGACGACCCGAGCGACAATCTCAACGACGTTATCGCAAAGGGCGTCGAGAACGCTGCCGTCGTCGTCGTGCTGTCTTCGCCGGCGATGCAGACATCCATGCAGGTGCGAGTGTCTCTTGAAAGGTTCATCGCACTCTATTTCTTACCTCCTTCAACAAAGGGACCGAAAAAGATTCTCAATTACGCCGACACAAGGAAAACTCCCCTCATCAACATCACCTCGGACGATGAATACCAACCCACAGATTGGCTGGGCACGATCCTTGCAAACGCGCGGGAAGCAGAGAACGTGGACACTCTCTTGGCGGTGATGCAAGAGCTCCTGCCAGGAGAGAAGATGGACGAAATCAGGCTCGCGAAGGGCGAAGTTGGGTTGGTTGTACAGTCCAAGCCATTGTTCCTTGGTGGGAGCGCAAACAAGAGTGTCAAGAAGGCGTCGATGTTTCGGAATGGCATCAAGACAGACATGGTCCTTGATGTGAGTCTATTCCTCCTTAATTATTCTTACTTATAACTGACGGAATCGTCTCTCAGAAATTACAGTTGCAACTTGGGCGCCTGGAAGGGCAAGGCCGGGATCCAACTGGGGAATTCACGGTCACAGGGGACTACCCTCCAAGCTCAAATTACGGCGATGTGTCCTTCAAAAAGACGTACAAGAACGGCAACACGGCTTTGTACGAAGGCTCATTCCACATTCGGGAAAACTCTATTCGACTTGCGGGTCGGATTGAGCAGCAAACAACAGACACTTTCGAGATCGAACTCAGTCTGGCATCCGCTAAAGATGACAATGATGACAACGAAGACGCCGACCGTTCTAACAGCCTCCTCCGCCCCACTACCACCAAACGTGACAAGACAGTCAAAGCTCGCACTATGTGGACTAAGGTCGTTCTCGCGTACGCCGAGTCCCAAAAGTCCGACGCGGAACGTGTCGCAGCGGGTCTGCGCGTGCTCGGGGTCAAGGACGTGGTGGTGCCCGGGAGCTGTGCCGCCGACACGATGATCAAAATAGCGTCCTCGCAGGCAGCGGTGGTGGTCGCGTTGATGTCGCACGCGTACCAGGGGAATGAGGACTGCAAGCGGTTCTTGACGTATGCTAGCAAAGCGGATATTCCAATCATTCCCTTGCGGGCGGACTTTGGAGATGCCAAATTTGAGCAAAGTGGGTGGTTGGGGGTGATTGTGGCTGGAGACTTGTGGTTTGACGTTGTGAAGGACTTCGATGGGAATCTCAAGTTGGCTAAAGACAACATTAATGCGGCGCTCACGAAGCGAGGAAAAGGAGTGGATTCGGTTGGCGGTGCAAGGATGGATGGTGTAGGGGCTAAAGGGTCATATTCAGAAGGTGGCAAGCAAGTGGACATGGATTTCAGTCTGTTCACCATGGTCAATGGTTCCGTGGCAGGACAAGGAAGTGATGTGGGCAAGGACTTTGTACTCAGCGGAACATACGACGAACTAGACGACGATGAAGATAACTTCAAAGTCAAATTTATCAAGAGTTACATCGACAGCAACTCTCTTCCAATCCAATACTATGGAACGACCACAAGCACTGACACATCCTTTATTTTGAAGGGAGCCTATTGGATCGCCGAGGACGACGAATCTAACACTGAACCTGAAGAAGAGCCTATTCCAAACGTTGCCTCCAAGGCAAATGCGGCCACATCGTCAAATGACGACGACAATGAGTCGGAAGGCGATTCAGAAGATGATTCGGACGATGATTCGAATGAAGAGGACGAGCGGCACTTTCAAGAAGCCAGTGCTGCGTTCCAAACGTTCACCATGGAAATCAAACGCAAGCAACATGAGGAAAAGGCCCATGTTATGCTCAGCTACAACTGGAACAGCCAACCCCTTGTCAAAAAGTTTGCTGAGGAGCTGAAGAAACGAGAAATCCCCCACTGGTTGGACGTAAATGGTGACATGAAGGGAAACATCAACTCCAGCATGGCAGACGGAGTTGAGGGGAGCCGCGTCTTTCTCTCCTTCATCACGACCACATATTGCAAAAGTCTGAACTGCCAGAAGGAGTTTTCGTATGCGAGTCAACTAGACAAGACCATTCTACCCGTTTTGCTCGAAGATCCCACGAAATTCGACGACACGTGGCTTCAACCCGCGATTGCCGATTCGCAGCAAAACGAGTCCATCTTTGTCGTTCCCGAGGGTGCCAAGGAGCTCAGCGACGAGCAAGTGGCCAACCTGTGCGACCTGTTGAATGAGCTTTGGATCGAAGCGTGGGGCGAGGACGACGATGAAGAACGGGACGTGGAGACCCTCTTCGAAGGAGCCAGCGTGGCAGGACAGTATCTACAGGCTGGCACATCGTATCCCATGACTTTTGACTTCTTCTCGCTCCGCGATGGATACGTGTTTGGACAAGGACAAGACAGAGTGGGTGTATTTACTGTGAGTGGCACTTACGAGTCCGATGGCGCCATGGAAATGACCAAATCCTACGTTGGTGCTCACAAAGTGGGATACGAAGGGAATGTTACTTCGGATACGCCGGGCACATTCCACATTGAGGGGCGATGGAACTTGGATGGCATGACAGATTTGTTCACTGTTGATGGGGACATGAAGAATGCGGCTCCTCCCCGCGTGACAACTGTGTTTGAAGATGGGACTGTGGAGGGGGAATCTCGCGAGAATGGTATCCTTGGCAAAAAATCGAATATGGCGTTTGATTTGTTCACAATGGTGGCTGGACGCGTGTTGGGTAATGGGCAGGACGAGGGAGGAAACTTCTCGGTGATGGGATCATACGAACAAGATGGCTCAGTGCAATTTGAAAAGACCTATTCGGCGGACAATGTCTTCAAGTATGTTGGTACGTATAAGGCTGAAGAGGAAGGGTCTTTCAAAATGGATGGGGCATGGACACACCCAAGAAAGAGTGGGAAATTCCATTTGGAAGGAACGCCAGATTATGATGAAGATGACGAAGGGGATGATGGTGACGAGGAGGACGAAGATGAAGAGTTAGGCACCGAGGAAGGCGAGGAAGGAGAGGAAGGGCAGAAGGGCGGAGTTGCCGCTAAGGCACCTGCTGATAACAATGTGACTGTGAAGGCGGCGGCGCAAGCCTCACTACAACAGCCTGGAAGTTCGAATGTCGTCAGAAACGCTGAGTTTGAAACATCGGGGAGTAGCTCCTCGAAGCCAAACGCCAGGGCAGTCGAGACTGTCGATGTCACCTGCGAGACGCGTTTGAGCAACATGTTTAAATCTTTCTTCAAAAAGTAGCGAGATAAATAACTGTTCTTATGTCTTTGAGAGAAGCGAGAGAATTATGAGTTGGCGACTATAAACGCAGGGAAACGATAACACAAGTCGACCAAGTCGTCCGAAGCAAGGCTTCGACACACCAAACTTTTGAATCCGGTCCATTCTGCCGGGTCGCTTGTTCCGATAGCGACAAAAATATTGTGGATATATTGGGCCCGATCGGCAGGGCTCAAAGCCTCAAGGATATATGGTAGCAGCTCCTCGTTCACCGGTTTGAAGTTAAAGTGAATCTAGGACAAGATGGTTCATGAGAAGGTAGAAAACACGAAGAGAACAACACTCACACTGCGAACAACAGCAGCTTCTCCCTGTCCCGAAATGAGAGTCAACAAGTCAGCCTCTTCGCCTGCCATATGAAACTTTTCCGAGTTGCCCAAGTTGCGCAAACTCTCGACAAATGCCTTGAATTCGTCGCTCTTCGCGGGCTTCTTCAACTGACCCTTCGCCACAGAGCCCACAATCTGTTGAACAACACGCTCGAACGATTCGAGCTTAAGGAGCTTACGTTCGTATTCGTCGTGGGTTCCTTTCGTGCATCCAAACTTGATCTTCTCAAATTCGAGGAAAAGGACCTCATCCTCAAAAGCGCCGTGCGCGCGCAAGAGGGCCACGAGGAGCATCAGGCGCTGCTGGAGGCCCTTGGCGAGGGTTTGAGCCTGGTTGGAGCCATGCAAGATAGTGGTGGCTTGGGATGTGCTCCGATCGAGATGGTATCTGATGGCAACGTGTTGCAACCGTACCAAGGAGAGGGGGCCCTGTTTCGGCAAGGTTGAGACATAAAGGGCTTTAAGCTGCGCAAGCGGGACGACGACTTGCTGTACAAAGTGCTGCGATTCCAGCGTTTGAACGTAGGAAGCCAACGAGTCGCTGACGCGAAATGTGGCGTCGCGGAAGTAAGTAAGGAGAGGAAACTGGCGTAGGATGGGTGCCACAATGACATCCGCCTCAGTCACAGCCGAGCCCAGGAGAAAGGGTCCAGTCGAGCTTGTGAGCTCGCCGCTGATGAAGTTGACAGCCGCATTGAACTTGGAACGGGCGGTCATTTGCTCGTTCTGGTCGATGCTGAGCAAGAGCCTATCAAAGCTCGGAAGAAGGTCACGCTGAATCACGGCGACGAGATCAGTCGCCTTTGCGCGATCAAGAGATGGAATCGGTTTATGCGCCTCGAGTATATCAAAGATTTCAGATACGTTCGACGTAAGAGTTCCGTCCAAAAGTTGGAAAACTATGTTATCGAGTGGGTAAACACAGTGCACTTGGTGAGGTCAATGTTACCAGGAGAAGTTCCAGCGAACCAAGGTGGAGGAGTCTCGTCAGAGGACCAGGAAGTCAAGTCTACTTTGATGTTCTTAAGAGCCAAGGCAATTCTAACTTGCTCTGCGATAGGTGAGTAACCATGCCAGAAAAGCTTGAACACGCCGTTGGACACTGGTTTGTCAAATGTCTTGGGTTGAAGAGCAATGACTCGGGGTGCCGCGGAGATGGCCGGCAACTGGATGGCATTCACAGACACAGGAGCCCTTTCTCCAGCGTTAGGCGCAAACCCGCCGATAAATTTAAGGGGGCTGTGGTTGACTCACGATTTGAGTGAGGCATCAGGCGAGTCTGGGGCCAGGGTGAGGGGGGACAGTTTCAGGGGAAGCGCGTCGTTTCTGAGAGTATTTGTGAGCCAAAACGAGACGTGATGCGAGCAAGTGAGAGGGATACGCACGCAGTAACTGGAAACGCTGTTGTTAGCGGCGCGTGCTTCGGCTGCGCTGAGAGTTCAGTGTCGGCCACGTCGGCGACTTTGGGCGACGAAGTTGGCTTGGCTCCGAAGCAGCACAGCATTTTAAGGCGGGGGAGTTTGCAAAGGTCGGGTCACCCGGTTCCGAGGCACCTTTTTGTACGCAGCAGCATCGGTAAGATGAAGATAAGATGTTTTTGGGATCAACCCTAACGCTACGAACTCACAAGCCCACACTTACAACCTCGTGGGTTCACCAAGCTTTCCATACGGCCCCAACGCCAGAAGCACTGCCACAACTGGCGGAACGAAGGGACTGTTTCCTCGAGGTGGTTCTCATAGACGTCTCTACGATCAAGAATTAAAGGGGTAACGGCTTTATTACACAAACAGATACATTCATTAAGTAAGCTGAAAGAACAGCTTTCCTGCTTATTTGGAGGACTGGTATTTGGTGACCGCCTTGGTTCCCTCAGAGACGGCATGCTTCGCAAGCTCACCGGGCAAGATGAGACGAACCGAGGTCTGAATCTCACGCGATGAAATGGTGCTGCGCTTGTTGTACGCAGCAAGCTTCGAGGCCTCGCCGGCAATGCGCTCGAAGATGTCGTTGACGAACGAGTTCATGATGCTCATGGCCTTGTTAGAAATACCGGTCTCAGGATGCACCTGCTTGAGCACCTTGTAGACGTAGGAGGAGTACGTCTCCTTCCTGGTGGCCTTCTTCTTCTTGGCGCCGCCCTCCTTCGTCTTCTTGGCCGCCGTCTTTGCGGGCGCCTTTCCGGCAGGCTTCTTCTCGGCGGGGGCCTTTCCTCCTTCCTTGGGTGGCATGCTGCTACTGG
>MU615009.1:0-18581 GCA_025201725.1 Chytriomyces sp. MP71 | reverse complement strand
GAATGCAGATGTGGAATTCGACGATTGGGACTTGTCTCCGCCAGCATTCACTGCAAGGATTGAACAATTCCGAAGGTTGATTGCAGAGACTCGCATGTTCGTTTTCTGTATTTCATATGTCAGTATTTTGATAATTCTTTCCTCTTGCAGCATTGCTACTGCTTGCGTGCTGGAGGCTGCTCAGAACTCAAAAACTGAGTCTATCAAGTTGCTCAAACAAGAGCGCTCACTCATCTCCTTACCGAATCGTATTCCTCCAATAAAGTCTCTTTCAATTTGAAGTACCGAGGCTTCCACCCCCAGGTTCCACTCTCCGCAATGTGCTCCTTCTCCCTCGCAAACACATTCATTTTCTTGACGAGAAATCCCTCCATAATCACAGTCTCTGATGTAATCGCGCCTTCCGAAGTACCGCGCGCTGGAGGAATAACCGTCATACTTGAGTCAACGGTAGCGTGGACATCAGATTCGGACGAAGAAGAGGCGGTAAACACTGACGAATCCGATAGAATTGCGGCAGACAACCGTGTTGATTGATCACGCTTTGGAATCACGAGTAAATTGTTCTGATGGCTGTTGTTATTGACGGATACATTGAAAGAGGGCTGAGTAACCAAATTGAGATCTTGCACTGGAGGAGTTGCGGACGCGGTTTTTCTGCTGTCGTGACTAACGTTTAGTTCCCGTCGCATGGAGAGATTCGAAGTTGTTGTAGGAGACTCTAAGTCACCAGTGGGATCCATCTTTGGGGAAGCGGGTGTATTATTCGTGAGAGGATGCAGGCGATCAGCCGCCGACACGGATGCGAACGGATTGAAGTACTCTTGCGAAGATACAGAAATGGGTGACAGCAAATTCATGTTCATCGACCGAGACATTGTGCCACCGGGAGAGGAAGCCGACGAGTTGCGAGGAGCATGCGCCGGATGGTTCGGGTTGTGGGTAGGGGGGACGGGTGACACGGGGGTTGTCGCCACAGCGCCGAGCAGGAATGAGCTTGTATTATCACCAGGCAGAGGGACCTCGTGTGCAGATGCTGAGAGAATCGAGAGCCTGTTCACGACAGAGAGGATGGAGCGCCTGACCTGAGCCTTTGAAGGCAGGGGATCGATCGCCTCTGAGTCGTCGGAGGGCACAAAGTTGTCTGAGTCTGAGTCTGAATCTGAGCGCTTCTTTGACGAGATGCGCTCCTTTCTGGCGTGGCTTTGGTGGGCTTGGTTGCTGGGATTGGGCCTGAACGTGCGCACGCTGCTCGCAACAGATGCCGTCTCGCTCGCAAACAAAGCACTCGAGCTCGAACTCGCCACTAACAGTGCGTTGCGCTCCTGCGCAAGACGTACGACGAGCGCCGCGACCGATCCGCCCTGCTGCGCAAACCGGTCAAGAAGGCGACCAACGGCGGCGATCGTATCGCTGTCGCTTATGGACGAATGCGACGATCCGAGCCGTGACAGCAGCTGCACAAGCTGATCCTCAGAATTGGTCGACATGGATCTGTCACTGGATTGGAATTGGGGATGACAAGGCGAAAAAATCTGATCACCCTCATTGATAAATTGGTCCGCTCAACAAGGCCTACTTACAATTGACAAATGAGCGGATGATGACAAAAGAGAGGCACAAAACAAGACGCTTGTGGCATCCATTTTTCATTTTCATTTTATGATATATCACCTCATATTATCCTCTTCTTCATGACATATTCTAATCTTAGGTTTGTTCTGACAACATGGTTTTCAAGAATTGTCAAGATGAAGTCACCACGATAAGAGACAGACTCGGCAAAGGGATGGACAGTGTTTCGCCTTGATTGGGTGGCTGTGATGACATGTTGCGTGTGCTTGGTTCAGACAATCCCGTTCAGACTCTCGTCAAACCTGCTTAGCAACGAAAAACACGCCAAAATGGACGCTTTCAACGCAAACTCCGTCTTTTCGCCAAACCGACGTCGCTTCTCGGCGCCGTCGCTGCCGCCGCTCAATCCCGGAAACGTCTCGGATTCGGTCTCACAGACAAATGCCCAGTTCTTGACGGCCCAGCAACACACCACCCTGCTTGCATTCAACAGCCACCTCAACAACTACACCGCAAACAGCTGGATGCCATTCCCACCGGCTACGGATCTACCGTTGGCTAACCCTGCGCATCTGGTAAGTACCAATGGAAACCTTGTGGGCCGCCGACTCAACCGGGTTTGCTTGGCTCACAGGTGACCGAAAAATCCTTCTCAGAAGATGGAACTATGCCCAGCAAAAAAGTGAGCCCTTTCCACTGTCTGCGTCTTCAGTCGTTAACATAGCGCGCGTAACAATCAGGGCTCCAAGCGCAAAAACCCAATCGTGTCTCCTCAACCGCAAACCTCACAATCTTTGTGGCGTCCTTGCTCCTCATCACAGGCGCAAATACTTTCATCTGCCGGTTTACCTCCTCCGGCTCCACAGTCGAAGACGCCGTCCAACCAAACAGAATTTGCGGTGCCTCAACCACGCTCAAGTGGAAGGCGTCACTCCATTTCTCACAATCTGGCCAACTTCAACATTATTCCCGGAGGCGAAACTCCTCGCCCGGTACCAGTTGGCGCCGTAGTGGCGCGCAGCACTGGTGCGCCAGTTCTTGACCGTGCCGAAACAACGATGCAGCGCTTCAAAAAGGATGTGGGAAACGTTGTCGCCAGGAGAGGAAGTTTGAGCAGCTGTTTGGAAGGATCTCTGGTTCTCTCCCAGCCACTCGTTGGACCAGACGGGCAGTCTAGATTTCAAATGCAATGTCAACAGAATTCTTCACGTTCCACTTCCGGAAGCAGTAGGTTAAGCGCCATCTTGAATGCAGCCAAGGCGACTTTGGCCAGTGGCCCAGTTTCACCCCAAATGCACGAGTCCCCGACATCAGCTGCAGCTGTTGAATCCCCTCCTGCTGCCAACGAGGCGTCCAGCCCCGATATTGGGTCATCAAGCGCTTTCAACAACTCGGAACCTTCGTTCATGGCTCTTTTGAGCGAATCCAACATGGAACGGTCTTGGTCGAAGGGACAGCCAGCCTTACACATGAATCTTCTTGACGCAAACCTGATCCAACCGTACTACTTCTCGTATCCTCTCAATCTTCAGCATCAAACCCAGGCTTTTGTCTTCCCGCAAGAGCCCATGCCTCCGTACTCCTTTCATCACCCGAACCCAACACCAAGTCAACATCATGGCTTGAATATTCCCCCAGCAATGAGTTTAGAAGCCGCCTACATTTTTCAAAATCAAAGAGCAGTATCCAGTGGGCCCTCCTCCAATCTGTTTCCGACTCCTCCTCGCGAGCTGACTGCATATGGCCTCAACAACAGCACCGATATTTCCTTAAATTTTATAGGAAGTGAGTTTGACTCTACCACCTCCAGCACATCAAGAGTGCCCAATCATACTACACATTCTGAGTTTTTTGAAATGACTCGAGACTCTTGGTTTGTATCTTGACACTTTTAATTTCATGGTGTCTGCATGCGCTTAATATCGTTCCACAGATAGATAAACTTTTTATGTTGTGTTTGCAAATGCGACTCCCCCCTTTGTTTCGTTGTGATGTTTGATTCCTTGTTCTTTTCTTGCTGTATCCTGTCCTCCTTCGACCAACAAAAAGAGCGTTTTCACAGCAAATGCAACCTAAAAAAGGGGAAAAAGAAGGTGCCTTGAAGCGCGCGATGCATCAACTCAGCATTTGAAACCTTCGAAACCGCCACTCAAAAAGAAAACAAAAACTTGTTTTTTATTCGCAGGGAGAGCTACCCGTACCCTCACTTTCTCCGTGCTTCAGGCTGGGTTTCTTTAGACATGTCAGCGAACGTATTTTCTCGAGCAGCGGTGTCGCTTGAGCAAGCTGTTGAGCGACACCACCACGAAGCGGCACCCAAGCAGGGTCCAACGCCCGCCAACAGCCAACTCCTCTCCGTACGCCGGTCTCTCTCGCGACACTCGCTTGCATCATCACGGTCGTCGACGAGCGATTCGCTGTTTGCGCAGGCCGTCGACGTGTTCGCCACAAGACACTGGTCTGTCGCGACGCTCAGAGACGCGCTTGCAAACACTCCCGCACATTCGCGCAACGTTGTGGCCGCGCTTGAGGTGGTCGGCGCCGTGCGAAAATGTGCGGACAGGAGCCTCGATCAGGTGCACGCGTTTGGGAGGGCACTCCAGGAGGTCGATGATTTAGCCTGGGGACAAGCATCACAGTTTGCCCGTGAGGCGGTGGTGGCAGAACTGGATGAGGTGTGTGGAGAACCCCCTTCTGTCCTTTACCGAACTCAGGATTCAACTTCGCTGCAGACAATCAAATACATCCAATACCAGCAAAAGCAACTAAATTCAGGAAGAAAACACCCACTTTTACAACCACTTCTGTCTGTGCAGTCTGCGATATCAGCTGGCGCACCCATCGACTTTGACGCGCTTCTCCTCCTAAAAATCAAAGCTACTGCGTTATCTCATTCGCAATCTGGCAGGTCGACACCTGTTGGATGGAATGGAAACAATAGTGAAACTCCGTGTGATTCAGATGCTTTTGCTATTTGGGGAATCGAGGGCGTTGTGGAAGCCCTTGAATCAGCGGCGTGGAACGCCCTAGAAGTTGGCATCGCCAATATGATTTTATGGTAAGCATGAGGCTGTTGTTGTATCGCATCTTTGTAATCAATTGAAACTGGAACGGCCAGGCTGGACAAAGTATGCGACGGCAAACCCGGCTCACCTCAACCAATCGCTCCAACGCGATCATTGTCCCTATCAACCAAGATCCCTGTTCTACCAAGCATATCCAAATCTCTCCAGCCGTCATCTATTCTCCCGTCCCCTTCCGCAAAGTCGAAGGTTGTAAGGACCGACTCTGGACTGCAGATAACCGATTCCATCGCCAACTCCCCCAAAAATCAGCCACAAAAGCTTCTTCAACGCAAGCAGCGGCGAATCGCTGCGGTGATTGAGGAAGAAGTCCTTGAGCGTTCTCAGGCACATGCAGGGAGTACGCCGGACGTGCGACACCCCTCTGTATCATCGGCTTCAACTATTCCGCGAATGTGCCCAACCCCTGTACATGACGGCTCATCAACAATATCGAAACTGTTGAAAACTTGGTCTTCTGAAGCATTCAAGTTGATTACGGGAAAGTGAAGCCGTCCAAGCATTAGGCTACGTTTCACGTTTTTCATTATTTTTTAATGTGATTGATTATTTTTTTCGCAATAATACCAAGGAACAAGCACCTCATTTCAGGACAAACTCACTTACTGCACTAGCATACAAAAGGTGATAAAGGCGATTAGAAACAGGATGGCATACGCGTTAAAACATGGAAGCCTGGTCGTGGTTCAAATGTTTAAAGTTGAATTGAAGTACTGAATCTTCCATTTGAAGCAAGAAGAGGGCAAGACTTGGGCCCCATCCCTCCTGAGTAGTAGCAGACGTTTCACGGGTTTCATTTATACCGGTGCGTTTACAAGCATTCCTTCAGCCAACAAACTCAAGATTACGTGGTGAAACGGCTCGAGAAAACAAGCACCTCGATTCCACTCGACTATGTATTTTTTGGCAAGATATACAGTCTTGCCTTGGCGCTTTGAAACACACTTGTGACGACATATCCTCGAAACAGCTGATATGAAACGTACGTGAAGCTGAAATGAAACAAAAACCACCGTTAGCCGAGACTATTTTGAAACGCAACTGAAACCAAAACGAATCTGAAATTGAAAAGCCCACCTTACCTATAAAACCCAAGGCTCCTTAGGTGTGGCATATCACGGTTCCTTCGGCTATACCCTCGTCCTGCCCTGCTAGCATCAGCGTAAGAGAATGCCACAAGCCAACTTTGAAACGTTCTTCGGCTTCGTCAAGGACCGTGCCGACGCCCAGCTCCTCGTGGAGGCATGCGCCACAGGCTTGCTCACACCCGTCTCCCAACTTTCAGTTTCTGCCTCCTCCTTACACATGCGATCCGGCAGCGTGATTGTCCTGAAAGAGACAGCCAGGACACAAGCGCAAAAGACGCGATGGCGAGATGCTTTCAGCTGGTCCTCGAGTCGCATCAGCGGCCCATTCTTGCTCTACCGTGAAGTGGAATCTTTGGACGCCCTCACGGCACGCAACCATGGGCAACGGGAGCGGAGTAATCTGTTTGAGACTTCTTCCTTGCGCAGCAATACGCGTTTGATCCCGAACGGACTCGCAAAGCGTACTGTCACACTGACGGCAGATCAGGATGGCGCGCGGTACCGCATAATCTCCTACTTTTATCCTCATGAAGTGGAACACTTATATTCAAAAAGCCGGAGACATGCGGGAATCTTCAAAACTCCTTCGCAGTTGCCACAGTTTGAGCACTTGAAGTTGGGACCTCCTACCATCTCTCGTACTCCCGCGTCAGTGGGTCCTGTCTCTGAGTGTGCACACAGTCCAGCCCTTGAGCGCTGGACACTGTCCCCAACAGAGCTTGCGCCCATGCCTTCTTCGCAGGTTCAAACCACAAAAGACGACTGGATGACACTGTTGCACAAGTTTGAAACCGAGTCATGCGTGTACGCTGGCTCTGGCGTGCGAGAGGCGTCGTCCTACTTTAGCAGATACCCCGACTGGACGCAATACCCCGTTACTTTGGCTCCACTCTCTGCTCTCAATACACTTTAGTGTTTTTTAGTCCGTATGATTCCCTTGTTTCAGCTTTGGTGAACACGAACTACCATTTTGTTTTATCAAGAATAAATGGATGTAGTTGAGCAGCTAACGCAGTGGTCCCTAGGTGCGGATGCAGCCAGTGTTCCGATGAGGCTGGTGCAGTCTGTTAGACATGAATACATGAAAAAAGTGATTGGGCATGGAATTAAGTAAATGAGAATAGAATAATTGTATTGAAATAAATGTGTTCACGTGAAAACTTACGAAAACACTTTTGGTAAAATTGTGTAGGAATATCAACAATCTGAAGCGTTTCTGCGCATCGTGTTTATTTCTGTCGATGCTGGCGTGGAGTTACGGTTGATGGATTTACGGAACGTTTTGAAGGGGATTTAGGCCCCTTCTCGCACCATCCTGAAGATACCAACTTCACTCCTACCTGGCAGCGCTGCCATCCGCATTCTCCAATCTGCCATGCAGCACGAGCGACACGCTGCATCGTATCACTTGAACGCATGTCAAGGCAGTCCGACAGCGAGTGCGACCAGGACGATCCTCGTGCCCAACTACGGTCTGCCTGCATTCCCCGCACTTCCTGGCACATGAGGATGCTGTGTCCGATGATAAGCTCAAGTTTATCCCCTGGCACAGTTTGATGTGGGCACATAACCGCAGTGGCAAGCAGAGCATTTTGGCTTGACTCGGAGCAATCATGAGTGTTACGTGTCCCATTCGCGGATTTGCCAAACCGTTCCAACAATCATAACTTGAACTTGTAGTCAAGTTTGTGGATCCTAAATCAAGAACGCTGATTGTGAAGGCCAGGGGTTATCACAGCGGGGGGTGAGCTTACCATAGAGTGAGTAGGAATACCTTGCGAATGTACATCCACTTCAACTCTTTGATGGTCTATTCTAATTCATCGATTCTTTCCTTTAAAGATTGGTTGACATTGAATCGAACAGGTCTTTCTAGTTTCAAGTGATTTCAGCAGATCCTTCAGATCCAAAGTAAGGAACGCCACCCTCGAAAGCGTAGAGTTAATTCTTTTGTCAACTTTGTATATATGGCTATTGCGTGGATCTTTATAGACTGTTCCCATTGGCATTGATTTCAGGTATTTTGAATGGACGCCTGTGGATGGTACAACACAATTCAATTTGTTTATAATAAAGAATAAGAAAATAAGTTTTTTGTAAAAGATGCCGAAATTGGATGAAAAATGATGTTTTGTGATTACATGTTACTTTCAAACAGTAAGCTCTCCCAGCTTACAATCCACTACACATCCCAATTAAGTTCGAGTACATCTTCTTAAAAATCCCCATCATCAGAATCTTGATACACCACATTAGCCGAAAAATTCCACAAAGGCTTAAGAGGTGAAGCTTCAATCTTTCGACATAATTGCTGTAGAGTCGAATAGAATGTAGTGCCTCAAATTTTGTGGGTAAACCTAGGTAGGAACACACAAGATGGAAGAGGAACTTTATCAAGTGGTGTGGTGTTAGTCCAAATTGGTGTCGAATGGTTCGCAGGCGGAGTACCATTTCTTTCAAGAGTTGGAGGAATGGGCAACCCGTTTGAATCATCTTGCCCCATGACCTCATGAAGGGATTTCCCAACAAATCCAGTCATCAAGACATGGAATTGGTGGGAATTCACAAGTGGTAGGATTTAAACTTCTGGTGTGAACATCGACAACAACACAAGGTCGACCTGTGACACATTTTTGAAGAACATTAAATTTTCGATCTGAACTCCAAATGAAGTGAAGTCGACAGATTCTAGAGTATCAACTTGTAAACTGGCTACTGATGTTCCCACAGGAGGGAGGTACTTTGAATAGTTTGCCAGGCTTATCTCACCCACTCCCTCCAATCAATGTGAAACAACAGTGGAACTATAATATCATTACGAGTGAAGATTATACAAACCCTGCGATCTGTCTTATCGCGGACCCAATCCTTTTTCCGAGACTAAAACGCAAGCACCTCGCGACTTAATGAACCAAGAAAATCCGAAGTCCGGCATCATCTTCCACTCACGCCATATATCCCATGTGAGAAAAATGTGCAAATTTTACTTTGAGATTCAAACTTACTCTTAGAATCCTACCTGCCTCAGGAATCGCGTATCCTGGTGCCATTCGTCGAGAATTGACCCACTATATATGATGATGGAGTCCTAGAGGCAGAAGTAATCGACACTGTCAGAGCCAATCTTTCGTTGACGAGCGCCGTTTCCTTGCCTCGGAGGCTCTTGAATTCGGCAGGTGGCGCCTTCAAAGAGCCGCCTATACTTGTAGATATCGTCCTTCCCCTTCGCCTGCTGATCGCCTCCTTATACTCATCGACTTCTTTCTTCTGTTTGGTGATCTGCTCGACAAGGGCGGCTATCTGTTAATTCATTTCGTCCATGATTCCCTACAATTTTGATCACAGCTGTTTTAACAGGCATTACATGAGCTTAGGAGAGATCTCATAAAGTTGATATTTTTATTAGGAGCCGCAGTGGAGACTGTGATAATTGAAAAACGTTGGTAACCATTCCCGTGAGGGATGAGTGTGGGGCACGATATTGGGGGGATGTAATCTTTGTGGATAGTATGGACCTGTTCGTTTCCCATACGCAGTGGAGACTGTGAAAATTGAAAAACATTGGTAACCATTCCCGTGATGGATGAGTGTGGGGCACGACATTGGGGCATGTAATCTTTGTGGATAGTATGGACCTGTTCGTTTCCCATACATTTATATTATCATTTGTAAAATTAGTCCTGATTCCGGCTTGTTCCCTTTTCCACATCCACGTGGCTCACTGTCGTAAGGCGTCCATCACTGTACCGCTGGCCTCATACATCTCATGCAAGTTGGGCAGCGCTTCCTTCCTCTAATCAGGTGACGTTAGTTTCCCTTGTCTTCTGCTTTTGGAGCGATCTCAATCTACATCCACAGCATCTAGAATCCCTGACGCCATTATTGGTGGAGAACGTCGGGACTCGCATCAAGGGCTAGATTTCGAGTGAAAACGATGCTACATAATGAACAATTTCTTATCGCGCAAGAACCTTGCTGGACATCTTTCTGACAACATTTGAAACCTATTTGGCCCGCCAGGCTCGGCCGACGCAAGCGTTGACGAACTGTACATTAAAACGTATTTGATTGGACAGAAAGGCATTCTGTGGACTGCGTTAGATTTCTGCAGGCACAATCAAGACATGTGTCAAGTGGTGTGGAAAAATGTATGCAAACTATGTCATGATTGGGGGTGTTTTACATTTGTTTAATTGCTGCAGATTGTTGACAGACCCCCTCACCGTGTTCCTCCACCGACCATCTCCTCGTACATGCAGCGGACCTCGACTCCTTCGCTAAACAGGCTTCCGCCCGGCGACTTTTCGACGGTCGGCCCAGGTCTCTACGCCTGGGCCGAGACACTTCCACCCCAAACTAACGGACGCTCGTTTGGTGCCGCTTCGTCGAACGTCATCCTTGGCGACAACATGTCGTCGTTGCCGTTTTCCAAAGCCGCGGATCGGAGCAGCCATCTGCGCACGGGAAAGGGCTTCGGAAGCAGCCCTGGACACTCCTCCCTTCAGGGTACGCAGTGATGGTCCCCATCACGATTCATTACTCGCACATGAATGAATTAATATGAATAATATCGATGGAAACAGGCATCTTCGGCGACAGCGCCCCAGCCGCCACTTGGGACGCCACAGCTCGCGAACCCATCGCAATCGTGCCGGGACATACCGACGAAGTTGCTTACTTCAAGCCAGGCCGTCGTCCAGGACCAGGTACGCGGGCTTCCAATGAATCACCCACCCGGCAGACTTCTCTGGCAATACCAAGCAACCACGTCACCCACGTCAGCCTGGCACACGATGAGGGCATCGTAAGTTGCATTACTCCAGACGTGACGGGAAATGACACCGCTGTCGAGGGCCCTTTCGCTGCTCCGCAAGCCCCGGCAGGCCTAACTTACACTCGCACCAACCACAACATTCTCGCACCCCCCCCGCCTGAATCCACTGCAACGCTGACTTCCCCGAGAGCTAGCGGCATGAAGAACCGTAGCAGTATCACCTTTGGCGAAAGCGACCCCTCCCGATCTCCTTCCCCCTCCCTTGTCCCACATCCTCACAAGCGATTACACCCAACCGGATCCGGCAACAAGAGCTCTATTTCTTTTTCCGAGGGCGGTTTGACCCCAACGGCAGAGACAGGGAAGGCCACCTCGCGATACACGGGCAAGGTGAACCAGAGCAGCATCGTGTTTGGCGACGATGGCGGCCCCGCACATCTGACGTCCAAGATTCCTGTGTCGACGCGCAAGCTTCTCGTGAACCCACCGGGTGGTAAGGCTTCCATGACGTTGGCTGAATTTTCAGGGTACAATGGCACGTCGAATGAAGCTAGTAAAGTTACTCGCCTGGATCCTTCCACGGTAGACCGGGCGGCTGGTCTCGCGTCCGGGAAGCATCGCGTGTTCTAAACAAACCAAAACAGCCTCATACTTTATTCTCATACATAACAGCATCATTTTTGGCCTCCTATTAAACACCTTTTATGTCTCGTTTCTGTTACCTTGGTTTGTTTCCAATTTCAAGTTATCTCCACCCAGCAAACACGAAAGACAATGAAGCGTTCATGAAACTTATGCACGTTACTTCTAATGGAATCTCATATCGTGTCAAATCATGATTGTATTCATTTACGCACAAAGATTTGGATGACGATGGAGAAAGTTTGGTGGTTCGAAAGTTGGGAAATGCAATTGCGAAATTGGCAGTTCGAAATCCGAAATGTTGAGAAAACAAACCAAACGCATTCTTAAGGAAACGCGACAGAAAATAACCATTCTTTAATTTTGCCTCTCAAACGGTAGTGCTTCCGTCACTGACCGCCAATGAGTCCTATGCAGTCTCAAGCTTGGAAGCAGCCTCAGTTTCCGGGAAAGGGAATCTACGAAGACGGAACAGAGCTGCAAACAGTGGGTACGTGGAATATGATTTCAAAGGTTATACTGTGCCTGAAGGCGGCCCTAATAAATTAGGTGATGATTTTTCGCTGAGCTTGGCTTAATGAAGATAGACATTTTCCTATCTCCAACAGAGCATTGCCTAATTAATCAGTATCATTGTGGAATGAAGAAACTCCCAGACAGAGGAGGATTCCCGCGCAGTGACGAGCTTTTCCAAAGTCTTGTTTCTGAAGTATGTAGGAGAAAAAGATTTCATTGCGCAAGCGCGAGACTCGCGGGAGGAAGCGTGTACTTTGCAGCGGACGCGTTTGTTCTCTTTTGTTCAAACAATCTACAAGATTTGCGCCAGAAGCAGACATGAACAACGAGCCTTCCAAATGCTACACAGCGTTAGAAAACCACTACTGTTAATGCCAAGTCATGACGTGGGCGTGATCTTTTTAAAATGGTTATGCGTTTTAAGGTTCCGTTAATTTGCTAAAATCAATTCATACCAAAGTGGAAAGTAAGGGGAGTCTGCATCTCCATCAACGCGCCACAAGAGCACACAGCTTGAACTTGCCATTGTTCGGTGTCAGACCAAAGAATCCAGACGTCTCACGTCCAGGTATCATAACTTTTTTTTGAACTCTTGATTTCATACAAATATATGATGGATATTATAAAGCATACAAATAGAATGAGGCCGTAAAAGCTTGGCTGCGTTTTCAAACTCCACAAACAATCCGAAACGGAGCTTTCCTGGCTCCCAGTACATTCATTTGCATCGTAGCGCGCTTATTTTTGGTACCAACATCACCTCGAATCGTGTCCACGGTTGGTTCACTTTGCAGCCGTGGGTCAGGAGTACTGCAGCCCAGCCAAGCGTTGTCTCCCCGCTGCTCAACATTTAGATCCGACACGGTTTCCAGAACTCAAAGCGGTCAAAACGCAGCAATAATACTCCGATGCCATCGCATCTGTGCTACAACAATTCTCGTCCCTTCCAAAAGCATCATTCAGACAGTGTGTTTTGTTTGATTTAGAGGAAGGAACACTGCACCGCTCGACGAGACTCGGTCGCAGCTTTGACCGGCGGCTGACAACTCTACCAATAAAAAAATTAATAGAAGAAACAAAATAAATAAAACCTGACGCATTGATGCATTGATCATTTTTGTCGAGATACATATTGGTTCCCAGCTCGGAGGAGAGAGCCAGGTAAGTCGTTGAAGTCAGACATACGCTGTCTCTCATTATGGGGGGCCTCCTATGTGGAGGCCCCTCATATGGGTGGGAGTTCTCTCACTATGAAAGGTCTCTCATATGGAGACCTCACTATGGGAGGTCTCTTATATGGGGCCCTCATTATGGAAGGTCTCTCATCATGGGAGGTCTCTCAAGGAGGGACGGGGGACCAAGTGAGACTTTTGTTCCACAAGCAACGGGCCTCAAATCGTCAAGGCTAACAAGCCACCATTTTGCGTCCATCAAGACGTTGAGTGAGGTAATGGGATCGCGTTGCCGTTACAGCCTTACAAGAGATGACCGAGCAATCACGTCTCTAGTTTAATTGGCCTTCATTACCTTGTTTCAGCAGTATTGGGTAAATTCGGAGATTGTAGCAACCGGGTTAAGTGACGAAAGCCGGTGCGTCCTCTGACCTTGAGTGAATAATTTCAATTCAGTTTGGGATTTAAAAAACAACCGAGCACAAGCGTGGATGATGAGAAGGTTGAATTTAGCAAAACGGAGTCATCGATAACTGAAGCCAGCCCCATCATCATCATCCTCATCTTCGATAAAATCATCCAGCCCAAGCACCTCCTCGTCGGCAGTTGCAGCCGCAGCCGCGCCTGCTCTGCCACCCAACCGACTCCTCCCACCTCCTGAATCAGCTGGGTCACTCGTGCGTAAGCCAATATACTGTTTCCGCTGATCATCTAGCCGCCGTTGCAACCGCGTCACCCAGGTCTTGAATCTGCCCAATACATTGTCGTATCCAAGAAGGTAGGAGGTTCTTAGGATTCCACCAACTATGACAAAGAGGGCGCCGCCTAGATGAAGGGCAAGCGGGAAAAGTGTTTGAGCAGGGAGCTTCCAACGGTCTTGGCTGTAGTCTTTTCGGGCAGAGTGTGTGACAATGATAGAAACTTGAGGACGGGGTTTGTATGCTAAACAGGAATAAATGAAAATTGAAATTAGGACAAACCGACGCCGCACCTTTTCAATCAGGCCTGAAATAAGATCTGGGCTGGGCCAATAGCTGCCTTCGTCTGTGCCCAGCTGCAAAATAATTGAATACGCACGCGTATTTTCATAAATCCAGTCCAAATCCGATCCAGAAATGGTGTGTTGAATGGTTTCCCAAGATGTGCCGACAGTGTATTCGCGCTCCATCAACGGCAGCGCAGCCTGCATCTCAGAAGTGATGTTTTTGTAGACTGCAATATCGGCATCGGACAACATTTGCAAAATGATGTTATTTTGCATAAACGACGACTTGTGGAATATGAATGGCACCAGGATACGCGATTCCTGAGGCAGGTAGGATTCTAAGAGTAAGTTTGAATCTCAAAGTAAAATTTGCACATTTTCTCACATGGGATATATGGCGTGAGTGGAAGATGATGCCGGACTTCGGATTTCCTTGGTTCATTAAGTCGCGAAGTGCTCGCGTTTCAGGCTCGGAAAAAAGGATTAGGTCCGCGATAAGGCAGATCGCACGGGTTTGTATAATCTTCACTCGTAATGATATCATAGTTCCACTGTTGTTTCACATTGATTGAAGGGAGTGGGTGAGATAAGGTGGAGTTTGGAATACCTCGAAATCCCAATTGTGCCCGAATTGACACCGTTCGTCGTGATGTTCCCGTTCCGGCATAGTCCCAGAGCTTCATTCTTGACAATGTCATCATTTGCTGCCACAAAGAAGACATTTAGACAATGAGGCCTTCCCGCAACCCTGAGCCTGACTCACACACGGGGTAGTTTTTCCTGAGCAACTCGTAACCATCTGGATTGAGGATGGGGACAAACACGACGCGCGAGTGCACGATAGCTGCGAGGACGGGATCGTTTTCTGTTTGAGGTCTGAGGATACAGGGGGCGCTCTCGACGTGAACAAGACCTCATGATTAGTATTAATCCAGTTAGTAACTACTACTTATATGAACAGTTATCAAGAAGAATTCGAATCAAGTCCAGGGTGGCACGGTTGAAAACAGGGGATCATGAGATGGTCATGAGATGGTCAGCTGGATGGGGGAGAAGGTTTATAATGGGACGGGAGAAACCCTTTACTTTCTTTTCATCTCATACTTGTTGATCTTACTGTTAGTTCTGCTCACCTGTGGACATAAAGCACAATACCAAATCATTTTCTGGCTTGAGACCGCCCATGGCCTTGTCCATGACATTGAGCAGCGCGGCCATTCCGAGAGCCTCTCTGTATTGCCATTTATCTGAGCAGCTTGGCAATAACTTGGGAGTAATTCAGCGGCAGTTCACCTCGGCTGCACCATGGAAAACAGGACTGAAACGGGCCGCAGATCAACGCCACCGCTCTTCTTCCCGTTCCTGTCCTTTGAAACGGAGGCGTCGCGGAAGTGCAGCTCAAGTGCTGGAATCGCGCGGCCGCCGCACGTTGTCCCGAGCGACTTGTAGCTTGCAACTAACGGATTCGAAGCCGCGGCGACCTGCAGCTTCATCACAACGGACGATCACATTGGGAACTCGTCTAGTTGAGATGTGCTGCCCTTCTCCTGGCTTTGGCATTGGGCCGCGCCCCACAGAAAGGACACAAGCAGACCCACATACATCTTTTCCAGGAACTTCCCTTTCATCCCAAGCTTCACTTCATTCTCATCTCTGATCCCGGAAAGAGTAAATCAATTGTTTAGGAAAATGAGTACATGATGCAGTTACTCAGACTTGGAGAGCTTCGCCTGCTCCTTCTGTAGCTTCTTGATGAGCTCCGCCTTGGTCAATACCTCGCCTGTGGTCGACTTAAATCCAGTAACAGTCTTCTTTTTGGCCTTGACGGGCTTCTTTTCCGCAGGGTCCAATTCACTATCCACGACAGCCTCGCCCTCCTCGGACTGCTGCGAGGCCACATTCTTCTGGTTGCGGAGCGACCTTTTGGCAGCCTTCTTGGGGCCGGCTTCCACCTCCTCGACGACTTCTTCAGCGTCTTCGACCTCCTCTCCAGAAGAAGTAACATGCTTCTTCTTGCCAAAGTTCGCAATCAAGGTCGGAATGCTCAGGATAGTCTCTGGTAATTGCACAATCAAAGTCTTGTTGATTGTGGGCTTGTAGGCTTCCAGCACTTTCAAACTTTCAGCGGCCTCGTCCCTAAACTCCTCCACCTGCTGTTCGATGGTGATCAATCCCTCGAGTTCCGGCATCTTCAAAATCTCAGCGACAGCGACGCCGTTTCGGATCGCACGCTTCACGACCAAGGGAACCTCCTCAACCCCAGCCCTCTTGAGCATTTTGCGCAGGTTGCTGTACGTCAAGTCGTTGCTCGTCTTGGTCTCGACAACCTCGACGACAGTCGTTTCAATCTTGTGCTTGAGCTGATAGAACTGGGCCCACTGCGTAGCATACTGCCCAATACTGATCGCGACCACAAGGAAAGAAATAATAAATGCCAATCCGGGCTTGTATCTGTTTTTCCCGCAGGGTGAGTTCTCCCGTGATGGACTACGCATACTCCACAACCGATTCACCTCGCAATGTAGTATCCGGTGCCTCTCCAGGTGGGAATTCCGGTCTTACGGTGCTTGTCGTATCTCTCGCGTAACTCCTTGTCCTTGAGCACGCCGTTGATGGACGTGAGCAGCGCATATCTGTCAATATTACAATAAAAAGATTTAACCTGTCATCCTCCTCAGCGCCTTTCATCCGCGCAAGGCGAGATTGAACACTCACAACGACGCTGCCTCCGGGGCCGGGTTCTTGTCTGGATGCAGCTCGAGGGAAGCCTTCCTGTATGCGCGGCTGACCTGGATCGGCGTGGCCGTGTGCGGCACCTCGAGCACAGTATAGAAGTCATTGCGGCGGCCCTTGGCGTCCTTGGCGCCCTTAATCTTCACGAGCTTGTCGTGCTAGATTACAGGCCGTGTCAACCGCCCTCCCTCATCGCCAAGGACCAGTCACGAACCAGGTCGAAGATCGCGTAGTCTTCCTTCTCCCAGGCAAGAACTGGTAGCGCAAAGCAGGCGCAGAGGACAAGGACAAGGACTGTCAACACGGAGCTCCTCATCTTACTTTTTTCTCTGTTGATCGCCGGGTCACCGTCAAATTGCCACGCATCTTTCACCCATCCCGCCTTCTATCCTAGAAACCTGTGCACCGTATTTCGTCTTTCTTATTATTTCTTCACTCCAGATCCCCTCTGTTTCACTTCATTCACGTAATCTTGCGTTTTTGTGTCTGATACAGAAGTTTTCAAAGAACTTTCGCGAAATGGCTTGGTATAGGCTGTGTAGACTTGGATATCGAAAGGGTACAGTCCTGTTCCCTGAATGGCAAGCCCTGAACCAACACGTCGCCGAGATTGACAAGGAGACCAACAAATCATAAACTTGTCAGCAGGCTATTCAAGTTGTGCAAATTAAAGAGAGGCATCACATGGCCTGCAACGGTAATGTCCAAGATGCTGAGAAGGCCCTTGATTATCTGGTTCTGATGCGAGAGTGCACAATGTGCAGCCGCACGAGATGTTGAGGAAAAACATTGATGGCGAGGACAAGGCGATACCTTGCATTGTGGAAGATACACGCTGACCGTGATAAAGAAGGTTTTAAACGCAAGGTTTGCCTGAAACCATCCACAGCTGCGGAACCAGGTATGAAAGCGACGTTCGCGGCAATTACGATCACAAAGTGGAGAATGACTAGTAGCTGAAACCAAATGTGAGCGAAGACCATTTGGACGAAGTTTCCTGTTTTGCTACAGGTACTGATTACTTTGGGGGTTTGGCATTGGTTCAATCAAGCCAATCCCCAACCAAACCTTCAGTCCGTAATTAGATTTTTCTATAATTCCTGTCTGTGAAATGTGCTCAGACGCATGCATACCTATCCTAGGATGAGTCTCAGCCCTTCATGATGCAATGATAGACCCTTTCTTTTCTTCAGTCTTGAGTATGAATCACCAACCTAAAAGTGGTTTAACACATGATCGCACTTAACCAAAGTGCGTAAACGGCAGAATATGAGCTAAGACGCGCATGTTCTGGTGGTGCGCGGACGGGCCATTCTGCATTCCACTTAATTTCATCCCAGGACAAAATGAGCGAATCCCAGCAGCTGCAGCAGCGTGAGTATTTTCTGCCCTTCCTGTTCGTCTTGTACGAGAGGCGCTGCGTGGATGCACCGTGTGGCGGTCGCAGTGAAGTTGCTTTGACGGTGGAGGCGGGCAGTCACTGAGTGGGGGTGTGTGGGGGGGGGAGGGAGCACCACCGTGGCCACCCGAGTCCCTGCGTCTCAGCCACGCTGCCATCGTCCAAACGCAGATCCGCTCATTGCCCACAAGTTATCGCTTCTGAGAAACGCGTGCGTGAAGCCGAAGCAATTCCGCGAACTTGTCACCGAGCTTGGCATCCTGATTGGATACCAGGCGACGGCCAACATGGACCTCATCGAGACAAAGCAGGTGCGGGTGACACCTCTGTTCCACCGCTTGTCTAACCCTACATCCCTCCACCAGCTCGAGAGCCCCGTCGCCTCTTTCACTGGCGTGAAAATAAAGGACACGGTCGCAATCTTCCCCATAATGCGTGCCGGTCTCGGACTCGTGGAGCGTGCGTACCACGGTAGCGAATTTCTGAAAATAACTGAACCCCAATCCCGTTTGTGTAGCCCTCCTCACCCTCATTCCGTCTGCGCGCGTTCACCACCTCGGGCTCTACAGGGAACACGTGCGTTTGTCATCGATTCATATCCGCCGTCTCGCACG
>MU615008.1:0-22024 GCA_025201725.1 Chytriomyces sp. MP71 | reverse complement strand
GCAATTTGTTCAACGTCGAAGGTCTTGTATGAAGCGCTCATGGCTCTTGAATCTTTTTTCAGCCAGGGTGTGGGAACTATTTAATTTTTTGGTCAGCTTTCTCAAAATGTCACCCGCTGTCACCCTCGCGCCTCTGGCGCCTCTAGACTTTCAGCAGCGGCCGGTTCCAGCCAAACTACGCGGATGTACTGGATCGAGTCCCATAACCAGGTTTGCGTGGATGCCGCTGGCAGCTTCGCGCAGTTGTGCGATGGAAAGCACCAAGCACTGCAGCGCGTGAACAAGGGGGACGTAAAATTTATCATTCGACATACAATCCAAGGGATGTGCCTTGTCTTAGTTTGGTTCTGAAACTGGACGATCCAAAGAATGATTTTCCAGTCACTGCGCAAGCGATGGCCACTTCTTATGTATGAAATGGATCCTCCTCAAACGCGTCAATGTCAAAATAATTTTTCCACACAGGAAGGCACTCATCCAACCCACGAAGTACACGTTCTTCCACTTTGACAGCCCGGTAATGTCCTTCCAGCGGCTCGCAGTTCCAAATGCGAAAAAGTCCCGACTCCGACATATCATCCCCAAGTGGAAATGCATTAGGATTGCTGCCCTCCTTTTTCGGAGTCGAGAATGTGAATCGACCACCAATTCCATCAGGACGGTACATCATAAGCTGACGCGGCTGATAACGATATGGCGCTGTCATGGCATCCCAGTAATCCGCCTTCAAATCCTCCAACGACGCCACTATGGCACCAAACCGACACAACACTTTCATACTCTCAAGCACATTGTCACTGACATTCGAATCTCGCTCCGACTCTAACGCCCAGCCCCCCCACTCTTCCACCTGGACGTCACCCAGCCGCACGATCCGAAACCGCTCCCCGCCAAACCCTTCCCCGGTAGCCCCATCCTCCAATGGCAACGGGACAGACGCCCCGCCCCCACCCCATCCCGCGTCCACCATCCAGTCGCGTCCCTCCACGCCGCGCACGAGCACGACAACGTGCCAAGTGTCGGGACGCCACTTGAGCGGCAGGCTTTGGTTGAAGGGCAGTCGCGCCGGCGAGAGTACCGCGTCGAAACCGAGCGAAACGAGCATCGCGTGTAGGAGTGCATTTACTTCAAAGCAAACGCCCCCACGTTTGCGGGTAACTATCTTGGCGAAAAGGGATGGAAGCGTGAGAGGCGGAACGATGCCCTGCCGGAGGGGGATCAAGTTGGAGGTTTGAGAAGGTGTTGAGGGCAGGTGGATACCCAGGTTCGAGAAAGGGACGGCGAGGAGGTGGTGAGCGAGCACTTGCGACAGGAGTGTGAGGCTAGGCATTGGCAGTGGTGCATCCTTGGCCAGATTGATACCGATACGGGCGAGATACTCCTTTGTTTGCGCCTCGCTGAGCTCCTTCAAGTTGGCGGGATGAAGCATGGATTGTGTATAGTTTGTCAGCATGATTGACCAATTGCCACCCTCCCTCCGCCCTTGCTCCGCATTTTATAATATTTTCTAAGAGGCGTTTAAAATGTTGGAAAATGATTTGAAGTATTGAAAGGGTTTCCTCTTCAAGTACTTTTTAGAGCAAGATAACAGGTAACACAAGGAAAATCAGTCCATTGGCGAAAAAGTTGAAACCACGACTTGATGTTCTAGTCGAAAATGGAGACGCTGCGGTTGTTGGGATATTGCTCAAAGTTGGCGGCATCACACAGGCAGGTCCCATCCCGCGAGCAGCCTCAACGCACCGATAAAACCTCATCTCGCTTGATTGAATACTCTCCTTGAGTTGGAATGTGCTCCCGCTCGATATGCGAACTGTTTGCACTTTGAGAGCCTGCCCCGCGGCCGCATTGAAGTTGCAGCCGGGTACCTTGTTGAAATTGTCGTACGTAAACAGCTTATAGTCTGTTCCAGGAACCAAGCCACCCACATTCACTGTGAGAGTGACGGGAGAAGCCGACGGCCGTGTCGTGGAGCCTTCCTTCATCACTGGAACTTCTTCTAGCGTGTCGGTCATAACGCTGATTGGGAAAGTCTCCTGGTTGCTGTCCATGACGCCTGTGATCGCAGTTGCGTAATTGTAAACCTGCCCACTAGCAAGCGGGACTGAGTTGTCGGGTCCCTTACGCGAACTTGCTCGAGTTTGAATGAAGTCCGCGAATGTGTATTGTGGAGCCTGCCCTGTGTGATCCACGATGGTGATCACATCGTCTGGATAATATATAGTCGCGTCCATCAAATGTTCCGACGCGATTCCAATGGCCGTCACAATGTGATCATACTGGTCACTTTTCCCGTCCGGCTGCCACACTGCCAATGTCACACTGCGGCCTGCAACTACCTGCCGCTTGACCCAAACCAGGTACCGTTGCGTGTCCAACACACTCGCATCCCATACCTCCGTCCCCAAACGCAGGTATCTCGCAGCGACTACATCGTTTCCATCCGATCCCATACCGAGGAGGACCTGCGCGTCGTGCACCGTTTGCGGCAGCGTGGGACTGCCAATGGCGCGCACATCATACTGGGAGAGGTACTGGCCGAGGAAGAGGCCTGAGGTGATGGTGCTGAGTTCGCCGCAGTAGCCGAAATTGGCTTGCCATTGGATGTGGGGTGTGAGGTTGAAACCCGCGTAAGTGCTGTTGGCCGTGAAAGGAACAGGCCGCCATGCAGAGGTGGAGGATGCCATCGCTATCCAGAGAGAAATTCTGAGCTTGGCGAACATTCTAAACTTGTATTTGTGATGTTTTTGTTGCATCGAACCTTTGTCGCTTCTCCACCGATAATCACCACATTCGCCAGCCCCAAGATCCTATTAATCAGTGTCTTTATTCTAACGGAAAAAAGATGTATGAGGTCGTATCATAAGAAAGTCAAATGAGGTCGTAATGGAAATGAGGGGATTCGGGAGGAAAGTGTAATCACTGTTGGAAAAGGAGGCCATCACTCGTCGGCCGTCTGGATCGAGTCTGATGCCTCGCCTACGAGCTTGGCATATCGCATTCTGGACATCAAATTGCGCGCCGCATTCGCGTGATCGTAGACACCTCCGTTGAATGCAACAGTCGCGTCTTTTCCAATCGAAACTTTGAGGAACCCTTTCCCACCGGGATGCTCGTCCATGAAGTTGGTCACGTCGTAAACGATGCCGGAAATGACGATGAGCTTGATTTCCGTTTCGGCAATCAGCGCTTTTACTACAATGGCCACAATTGTCATGTTAGACGATCGACAGATAAATCTTTCGATGAAGAACAAACCCTCGTCAAACGTGAGCGTCGGCAGTTCCTCGATGGGCACACCCCACTCCAGCGTCCTTGCAATTTTATCTACCGTTTTCTGTTCCATGTCGATGCGACCCTTCTCAATCTCGTTCGAGGGAAACATTTTGAGGTTGTATGTAAGGCCGACAAGTGACGCGGTCCAAATTAAAAGCTTTGTGGGATCATATTGCCACCATTCAATTGCATTACGGTAGTCTGCAGGGAATTCATGGTGAAAGTTGTGGTACCCTAGGAAACATAAGGTCAGTTTTTGACTTATTCTTTTCCCATTGGAACATACCCTCCCCGAGCGTGACAAGGGCCGTAATCCAGTGGTCACTAGGCGTGCGCTTGTCATCAAACGTGCGCTCGCCAAGATAATGGGCCAAGGAGTTGACACAGAAAGTGGAATGGTGAACTGTTTATGACGGCGTCAACGAGGGCTGCAAAGTTTCGAGTCATATACCAAAGACCAAACGCGCGAACCCGGCGTAAAAAAGGCCTCCCTTGAAGTCGCCAAAAAAGATGCCGCAAATCAATGCGGGGAGAACAAATGAGGTCAAAGCGGAGAGCCTAATTGAAATAAACAGTTAAAAACCCAGTACTTTTTGACAACGCGAGGTCTCACAGCGCGTAATGTTGGTGCTGAAATCGGATCAAAGGATCCCGCGTCAAATCATGAATGTCCATGGGCACTTTTCCTTCTGGCTTGACTAACATCCATCCAATGTGCGACCACAAGAGACCGTTCTTGGAATTATAAGGATCCTAATCCCAATATGAGAGTATGAGAAAAAGACTCGGAGGGCGTCGGCAAGGAAGTATTGGCACCTTATCCGTATCCGTGAATCGATGATGCACGCGGTGTCCACGGCACCACCATTTGATGGATCCCTCCATGGCGCCAGTTCCGGCCACCAAGAGAACTGCACGTTGAGTAATAAGCGACAGAGCATCAAGGCCGGCCAGATGGTTCACTCACTGATCTCCCACAATCGAGTCGCATCGTAGGAACGATGCGACCAGTATCGGTGATAGCCCGCAGTGATTCCGAATCCAGTGAAGAAGTAGAATGCCACCGCAAACCAGAATGTGTTCCACTGGAGTGGAACTGTCAAGATGCCCTGTAGTGCCAGGACCGGAGTGAAGAAAAGAATGACGACATGGTGCCATTCAATCTGGTTGACGTCGAGGAAACGGATAATGGGATTGCTGTGGAAAGGGGTGGCCGCCGCCGGAGTCGACTCGGCTGCAGTCATTTGCGGCTGATTTTTTGTGTTGTTGGGGTTGAGTCTGAATTTTCCGGGCTTGGTCCTTTGAGGAAGAATCTTGACAAAACCAGCCGGATGAACTTGATTGCCCCACGGTTTCCCACAATGGCTGCACATGGGAGCCACCAGTGAACGCATTGCGACTATTCATCCGCGAGTGGCGCCGGAGCGAAGTGGCACAATCATCAGCAGGAAACTTCAGCAGGAAGCAAGCAAGATTTCATCGCGTGTATTTTATGAGGTTCTTCGATATCAAACAGATGTTTTCATGAGGTTGTCAAATTAGTTTCCAGGTCTCAGTGCTCCTCCTCCACAGCTTTGCGTTCGTCCGGTACATCACCTGCTAGGATCGCATATCGCATAGACTGCATCAAGTTCCGCGCGGCATTTGCGTGATCATAAATTCCACCATTGAATGATGCAGTCACATCGCGTCCAATCGAAACGCGAAGGAAACCTTTGCCGCCAGGATGATCATTCATGAATCCAGACACATCATAGACCACCCCAGAAATGACAAGGAGTTGTTTGCCGTTCGTTTTGATGTCGTCTTTCACTAAGACGCAAACAGATCCGTTCAGCGCTATCAAAATAATAAAAAGCAGCTACCTTGCTCAAAAGTCATTTTTGGAAGATCCTCTAGTGGCACACCATAGTTAAGAGTCTTCTTGACAGCGTCGACGCGTTTTTGCACCATCCAGATCCGTCCCTTCTCGATTTCATTCGATGGGAAAATCTTGAGGTTGTAGGTAAGTCCAAGCAGCGAAGCAGTCCAAATTAAGAGCTTGGTGGGATCGTATTGATGCCATTTGATGGCGTTTCGGTAATCGTTGGGGAACTCATGGTGAAAGTTGTGGTATCCTAACAAAGATGCGTTCAGCTTGGTGCTCCAGAACGACAGAACCATCTTCTTTCAACAAACCTTCGCCAAGAGTCACGAGGGCCGTAATATAGTGATCGCGGGGAGTGTGCTTGTCGTCGAAAGTATGATTTCCCAAATTGTGCGCCAATGAGTTTACGCAGAACGTGGCATGATGAACTGTGAGCAGTTCCTTAAGAAGACATGCCGAATAGGCAGGCGCAAAGTGGAAAAAACTCTTACCGAAGACAAGACGCGCAACTCCAGCAAATAAGAGGCCTCCCACCCAATCGCCCCAACCCAAGCCGGCAACAAGCATCGGAAATACAAACGCCATGAACATGCTGAGGAAAGGGTAATACTTGTGTTGAAACCGCAGCATGGGATCCGCATTCAAGTCCGAAATATCAACCTTAGCGTTCTTCTGGGTCTTGAAGAACATCCATCCAAAATGGCTGTACCAGAATCCTCGCTTGGCATTGTACGGATCCTTGTCCGTGTCAGTGAAGCGATGGTGAACGCGATGGCCGCGGCACCACCATTTCGCACTCCCCTCCATGGCACCCGTTGCTGCGGCCAACAAGATGACTTGAAACAGCCTTGTGGCATCGTACGAACGATGGCTCCAGTACCGGTGGTATCCAGCAGTTATTCCGAGTCCAGTGAAGAAGTAATATGCGACAGCCCAAGCAAATGTGGCGGGTTGAAGCTGAACTGTTGCGAAGGCGGCAATGGCAATCAGTGGTGTCGTGACGAGAACGATGCCAGTTCCCCAGCTAATTTGGCGCGGTGGCTGTGTAGACTTGGGCATGACTTCAGTAAGGTCTGTCATTCCCTGGATGATGAGGCAACTAATTGGCAACTGCTGACTGTTCAAGACTCTGAATTTATGCGTCTCTGACAAAACCACTCGTGGGTCCGGCAATATTCTTCCGTGCTTGACAAAATCGAACATTCGTGGATTCGCTGAGGGCGGATTTTATTTTTTCCGCTTGCCATCTTTTACGATGGCACCCACGTGCGGAACGTCACTCAAAGTCATCCTCAAACTGATTATTACCCGCCGACGCGCTATTCAAATTCTGCGCCCGATACAAACTGGCCACCTGCTCCGCATTTGTGGCTTGCTCAGGGGACTTGTCGTCACGAACGCGAATAAAACGAGGGAACCGAAGACTGATTCCTTTGCTTGGATCCACTAGCCCGCGCCCAGCCATATGCACAGGTGAGATGGAAAGGTCTGCAGCCTTTACTTCCCATACCTGTCCAAAATCATGACGATCCGCTTCTAGTCATAAGCGAGAAGGAGACCTACCTGCACGGGTTTGAACCACACATCTGGTCGAATATTCGGCACATCTGAATATTTGTAGTAGGATGGCGGAACATCCAATTTGTGCTGGTCTAAGAACTCTGTGTGTTGCTTCAGGTCTGCGTCGCTGAATCCTGTGGCAATCTATTCCTTGCCGTGTCAACTTCTGCCAATACTGCATGAGGTGATGAGCTTCTCACCTTGCAGATACTCTGGTACTCTTCCGTGTCGTCATCATGACACGCCAAAAGGTAACCACCATACCCACCCGTCCTCTTCCCGCGTCCGTAGTATCCCCCAATGACAACCAGATCTAATGAATCCCCGATTCCATTGATATAATCTTTCTTGACCTTACACGAAACACGACTTTGTCAAGAACACTATTGAACGAACAAACCAAAAACACACCTTCAACCAGTTCCTGGACCGCACACTGGGCTCATAGCTACTGCCTTCATCCATTGTTTTGACCATGAGCCCTTCACAGTTGCCAGCCACACTCTCGTCAAGAAAAGTTTGGATCGCGTCAACAGAGTTGGCTTCGAGCGATTTGGCGAAGGCAAACTTGCCCTCCCGTTCTACAAAGCTCTCCTTTAGTCGTTCGCGGCGGGTGCGTAGGGTCTCCGTGATAAGAGGCTGTTGATGACCAAGTCGGCGTTAATCCAAAGGCTTCGCAACGTCATCAGTTCAACCAACCTTGCCATTCAAGTACAAAATATCAAACGCGTACAAGCACACAGAGACTTGAATATCCTCGATAGCCACATCCTGCGAATGAGGCCATCGGTCAACACACAAGTCAATTTGCACAAGAGAGACTGCAAAGCCCCACCTTTCGCTTTCGCGTGCTCAGCACCTGAAACGGCAAAATGCACTTCTTCTTGATATCCCATGCAACAGCTTCACAATCAAGCACAAAAGACGTGACTCCCTCCGCAATCACTTCCGGCATGAGCGCCATGATGTCAGGATACTTGGCAGAAAGGTTCTCTGAGTTGCGGCTGTAGATATTCACAGTTCCGTCTTCAAGCCGGTGGATCTGATGGTTATTGATGGGAGTTAACCTGATGAAATGTGGAGGGAAGGAGTCATGAACCTGCGCTCGCTCGCCGTCGTATTTGAACTCGCAAGTGAAGTTAATATTCTCAAATCGGTCCAGTACTTCCGTCAGACTCTTGGTGGGATGCGCGAGCATCGGCTTGAGCGGGATGCCTGAGGGAAACAATCGAGGGTCAGACACAGCAAAAACAGGGCAGCTGCTGAGAACAAACCTGGAGTCAGCTTACAGTGGTCATGAAGCGACTCAATGCCATGTTCGGCAATGGCCGGAATTATAATGTCGTAGTTGGGCAGTTCACTGTGCACAACGGGTGGTGAGCCTATAAGCGCGTCATTCCCCGCACTCTCACCAATACACTTGCTTGATGGTCGCAACACCAGATTCGAGTTGCTTCTCAATTTTGTCTTTGGACCACTTCTTGCATTCTGAAATGCGGTGATTGAGTACCAACCACACTGATTCTTACGAGGGTTTACCTGGATCCGACAGAATGGAAGCATGGGCAATGGCAATCAGAACTGTCTTTTCGGCAAGCCCGATTCGTAGCTTTCCTTCCAAGGATCGAATCAGGTACTTCGTCTCGCTCCCTTTACAGTTCACAAGCAGCGAGTTGATTTTCTCAATCTTTTTCGCTTGAGACTGATTCGTGAACGTGTGGATTGGTGGATGCCATAGCCAAATGATAGAGAAAATATCGTCAACTTACAGACGACCCCACAATCGCCGAAATCTCCTTTAACGTCGCAAACACCTTCTCTACACTCAAGGCTTTGGCAATGCCAAATGTCATTTGCTTCTTTTTGCTTGCTTCGGCCACTGTTCCCAGGTCCCCCACCTCGGCGCAGTCAGACTTGATGTTGGCGATACTTCGGCCCGTTGCATTCGCAACCGCTTTCATGAGGATGCTTTCACCGATACCGAGCTCCTTTCCTTCGTATTCAGGACAGATCTGAGAAACAATCGCGCGACGTTTACAATAACGCAAAATATCGAGAACTCTATAATAGTTACCTTGTTGAGACACAAGTATACGCAATAAATCAAGGATTTGGGAGATAAAAGCAGAACGGTTCTGAAAAACTTGGTCAAGAACTCGGCAATCTTGATTCTAACCAGCGCAATAGAGGTTTAATAGCTCGATCTGGAAGAACGGATAGCGCGTGAAAACTCCGCACCGTTTGGTGGTGGCTTCGATATCCTCAAACGTCTTGCAGAGCGCGCTGTATGGAACCCTGCGCGTTCAAGGATAAGGTCAAGTCCCTTCCTATAATTACGGCAAGACCCACGGATCGCCTTTCTTCCACATTGTGGTGAGCTCCGAGGAATCAACGAGTCTGTGATTCGAAACGCGTGAGCACAGCCCAGTAGCTAGCTGAAAACAACTTATTCACTTGAGCGCATTCTTGGCCGCATCTTCCGCATCCTCTCGTTCTGTCTTGTCTTCTTCTGTGTCCATATTGGCCGTTTCCTTCGAATCAACGTGTGAAGCAGCCGCAGTCGACGCAGTCGAGGTCAACACAGGGGTGACAACGACCTGCTTCTGCTGCGTGGTTTGTGTCCTCTTTGCAAAGAGTGGATGGATGGACGGCGCGCTCGTCGCTTTGGTTACGACCGACTCGGTGTCTTCTTTAACGCGCTTTGGTGACGGTTCATCACATTCGTCGACCGACTTTAACGTTGCTGCAGAAACAGGTTCGTGATCGTCGGTGGCCACGTCGGCGATGAGCCGCTTTCTGTCATCGGTGGCCGCTTCCACGTCGCCCTTCTTTGCGCTCACGGCCATGAACCGACTCATGTGAAGAGGTATGCTTAGTCTCGGAGGAGGGGACGCTAACGAGACTCACAACAACGTCGCTTGCTTCTTGGCTGGCTGCGGGGAGCTTGTCATCGCTGGATGCAAATTCGGACAACTTTCACAGAACTTTCAATTTCTCTTATGTCATGGTTAACTGAAGGAATGTGGGAAGGCGGCGGCACCTTCACGGCCAGTGCAGTTCCGTCCCTGTCAAATTGGGTGCAGTCCTGAAATCAAGACCATTCATCAGTCGCAGTCTTTACTTAAGGCTTGCTGCTGATTCAGGAAATCAGGATATGGTTCGAGGTTGCTGTTGCAAGATTCTGGCGTCATTCCTTCATTCACTTATCTTGAGGTGGCTGACGTCTTGTGTTTCAATGTGATGAGAGAATATCTGACTCGTAAGATGTGGGATGAACGACATTTTATTGTTAGGGCTGAATTGCAGTGAACAACGACAACGGCACTAAAACGACGAGGCGGACGACTGCCTCAACATTCTACACCTCCTGGGCTCCAACGTATGCAACGCGAACGCATCGCTCACAGCCTTGAAGAACTCAAGCCCTTTCTTGGAATTCCCAAAAGAATCCACAGGCGGACTGTACAAACAGAAGCCACCCACATCAGGTACAACGACCCAAATCGCCCCGCTGACCCCGGACTTGGCCGGCAAACCGACGCGAAAGTTCCACTCGCCACTGTAATCGTACATACCGCAGGTCGCCATAAGGGAGAGCGTGTTGCGCACCGTGCTGGGTTGAAAAACAGTTTCGCCCGTCAGGGGGCAGACGCCGCCGTTGGCGTAGGTGGCAGCCATGATGGCCATCCTGTCGGTGTCAGCTTCGAGGCTGCATTGCTGGAAGTAGCTAGAGGTATTCTTCGTCATATGAAATCACGGTTTGGAATGAGTGAGCTCACAATTCGAGTGTGTCTGTGAGATTAGTTCCCTGCGGGAAAGCGCCCGCCTCTTTCATCATGAATCCAAGTGCGTAGTTGCGATCCGCAGAGCCTTTTTCACTTAAATAAACACCATTGTCAAAACTAATTTTCTGTAAATGATTGTACGTCAATACAAACCATGAATGTGATAACTTCAGGAAGACTGACCTTTCCTCCACATAATTTGGTACACACTTCTTGCACTTTCGAAAATCGTTTGTAGGAAGGTAGACCCCTTTGAATCAAGCTCGATGACATGATGGCACCGGCTGCCAAAATGTGAGTCTATTTAATGCTCGGACATAATATGCCACGCCACACACACCGTTGATCATGGGATTGTGTGGCAGTTTCCTGTCAAGCAAAGACATGTGGTTGAATGATTTTCCAGACGGCTCGCGTCCAATGTGCTTGTGAACTATCGTAGCGCCGATTTCATCGAGCGCGACTTTATGCAAGTGCGTGTCAACCACGGAATATCAGGCTACTTAGAAACTTACTCGAATCTGTGGTAAAAAAAAGTTTGCCAACTGAAAGAAACTTAATACGGAGGAGAACTTACAGCTGATTGGCTTAATGCAACTCTGCAAACAGAAACTGACGCTTGAATCGCCCAAATTAAAGCGCTGACCATCAATTGAGCAAAAAGAAATAGCAAATATCGCAGGGTCCACACTGGCAAGCTGTGGGACTGAAAAACAAGCCACGGTTAGTCAGCAAGTTCCCGACTACAAGTTTGAGAGGCGGTGAACTAAACTGTATGATGCCACCTTTCCACCATATTCTCCGTCTGAAACTTGGTCAAATATCTTTTTTACCTGAGTGGATTTCAGCAGGATTTCGCAATGAGCGTGATCCAGATTGCTCCGAATGTGAAACTTACCCCTTCGACAAACTTGCCCCATTCCGGTATGGCGATTCCTCCATTCAAGAAAGCTTCTACACGTTCGTTATCGAATGCAATCGGAGCATCTCCGGTGTGAGTGCGAGGGGAAGAGGACGGGCCATGAAAGATGGTCTGAAACCGCGGATCGTCGGGAAGAAGGCCGAGATCCAACAGCCGCTGACGCAGGGCCTGAGAATCACCATTGGAAATAGTGGCGGTAGATGCACCAGTGTCGGAACCAGTATTGAGCATTGACGAGGGTGAGGGGCTTGCGGCGCAAATCGGAGCAACTTCGTTGTTTCCATTCATTTCACTTCCGGGCAAGAACCCTGGCAATCATCACAATCTAGAATCAAAGAAAAGAAAAACTACGCTTTCGCTGCGCGTAGAGCCGCGCCCTTTGCTCGCGCTTTCGCCATAGCGATATCAGCTCGCGTGAGTCTTTTCCCCTCCCCTGCTCCAGACACAGCCGGCACCACGTCCTCCTCGAGCGCCAAGGAGGTAACTTTACCTGCCACACCACCCAGCCCATCCCCTGCCGCGACTGTCGCGCGCTCCTTGATGAAGAGTTTGCGATATTTGTCCCGCGCGGCCGTCACGGTAGCTTCATCATTGTATTTCCCATAGGTTTTTGCATTCGCGACCCACTCTTGGGCAGTCATCTCATAAATAAACTTCCAGGGCGGCAACACGAATTCGACGGCAGGGCGTCCGTAGTGCAAGGGATCCCCCTTCGGCCCCAACAGGTGATACAGCTCAAGTTGGTTCTCAAACTGTGTGTTAATCCAGCGATCGAGCTTGAGGCGCGACCAAGCCATGGGCGTGCTTTTTTCCGACGGGCCAGTTGCGATGCCAGCTATGCTATTGGTGCTTGCCCAGGCAGCCTTGCGGTCGCTGCCAGCAGAAGTCGACGCGCTTTTGTGCTGCAAAATGTCCATGGCGGCTCCATCGTCGTCGGCTTGATTCAGGGATTTGAGCGCGAGAGCGTAGCGGTACGTGTTGAAGGTATGCGGGACGTCAGCGATGGTAGGTGCAGCGAGGGCAAAGACGACTGTGGATGAGAATTGAGAGGATGTGGGGTCGAGGGAATCTTTCAGGACCATTGTCAATTTCGAGGAGCGGAAGGGAATGTGCCCCGAAGATGTGGCAGTGGCGGAAGTTGTAGAAGCAGATTTACGAATGCAATCTTTGAGGGACATGAGGCTCTTGTTGATTGCGATCGATTCCTGTGTGAGGAAGCGACCATATCAACCCCATCGCAACACGCCATGAAAATCGATCGGGAAGCACGAACCTTCAACCGCACAGCGTCATGATCCTTCTTGTCCGACCCCGTCTCAGATCCAGCCAAATCAACTAGCTTGATAGTCACGTTCAAAGAATCATCCTCGGTCGACGTCAGACGAATCGTACAAATGAAATGAGACCGAGAAGATGCCGCGTTCTTAAGCGTACTACGCGTACTACGGGACTCAAACCCAGTGTGAAAGAGGTCCAGCACTTCTTCGCGCGTCGTTACCGCGTGTTGTTGCACATTGACGAGAACAGGCACTCCTGCATCGTCCAACATCACGCGACATTGCAAAGATGTCTTGGATTTTGACGGAATGACTGACAGATCGCGAATGGTGTCACCCTGAATTTCAATGATGCTGATGGTGGCTTGGATTGTGTCTGAATCATCAAGAGGAAGGTCGTTTACAAGCTGTTCTGCGACGGAAAACATGGTGTATGTCTTTCCCGAACCTGTTGGGGTGAGTGAGCACTGGAATACACGACGCTCGCCATGTTGACGAACCAGTCTGTCCGTACGCCTAGAACACAGCAATCAGCTCAAACGCATTCGCGATTGAGAGCTTACCATTACAGTCAGAATCCCGCTGTGTTGGATGGCTTCGTGCAGTTGCCGCTGGACTGACTGGGCATACACAAGCTCGTTGGGGGCATCGCCCGGGTAATTGGCATCGAACGCAAACTGTTGCACATCCACGGAAGAGTCCACAAGCACGCGGAAAGACGGATAGTACAGCTGGGTTGCGTTGCGCGTGCAGAACAGGGTTTGGAAGAGACCGAGCTTTTCCTCGTGGATCGAGAGCGGCCGCGTGCGGAAGTGGACGCTGAGTCTGTGGCTCGAGTCGTCCGGGAGGTCTGCGGAATGCGCAGTGTTGGCCAGGTCTGCGTCTGCCTCTGCGGCGAGCGAGGCTTGGTGGCGTGCGATGGTCTGGATGAAGTGCGGCTGTGTTCCCCGCAGCGCGAGAGAGGTCAGGCCCTGGCCTCCCACTCACGCTCGGAGCACCTGCCTTCTTGGCCATCGCCCGCGCGACCAGCGTTTGCTCTCCCGCGCTCATTTCGGACTACTTTCTTTGTGGCCATCTTTCTGCCCAACTTTCCACCCTTCTGCAGTCGCGTCACTGGCCACACATTTCCTACGTTCAACAATTTATTTTGACTGGTCCAACAGACCCTCCCCCCACTTCATCCAAAACATTCTCAGTTGCCTAGCTTGTTCAGGGTCGTGATCGTGTCTTCAAACTTGGAAATCTGTCGCACGAACCACTCGCCAATGCGTCGCTCCACCTTGCTCTCGGAAATGTGAATCATGTCCTACGCCACCAGAAAATCAGTCAAATCCGCACATCCCTCATCCTGAAATTTCAAAACATACCTGCTTGATGTAAAAGTCCAGATCCCATGGACTCGAGTACTCCCCCTCAAACACGCTCCCAGCCTCCCACCGTCTCTGCCGCGTCTTGTGCTTGTACACAAGCAGCTCCGTGCGCAGCTCATCCGGCTTCATGCCCACAAACGAGGCCAGCTTGTCAATTTTTAAACTCGTGTAGAGCTTGAGATAGCTGCGGATCGTGCTGATGCTGTGGTGCTGCTTCACCTCGCTCAAGAAGACGGAGAGCTGCTGGCTCGTTTGCACGCTCAGGCCCGTTTCGGTGAGCGCGCTCGGGGTGCCCACGGGGGAGATGAATTTAGGGCAGGCGAGCAGGAAGAGGTCAGAGAAGATGGGAAGGCTTTCGTCGCTGCTGCACGGAGGGGATGCCTTTGATCAGATTTTCATTCTGACCTTGACTTTTGCATTGAAAGGTACTCACTCCTTCTGCATCTTGTTGAGGTGGTCCGCGTACTTTTCCCTCAGGATGGTGTGGACCTGTCCCAATAACGTTTGAATCCTTTCAAATAGGAATCAACAACGAGGATGCACTCACATTTTCATCGATTCTTTGAGGGCAAAGAGCCAAGCAGATGGCGAGAAGCGCGTACATTTGATCGCCACGTTTCTGAATCTGGATAGCCGCTTCGCGTCAGCCCCTCCACATCGTAAATATAGCGAAACTATGAGAACAACACTCACAGCGTCGTATTGCTGGGAGCGAGAGTGGTATTGCTTCGTTCTGCTTATAAACAGCAAAATGTGCGCAAAGGCCTTGATGGCGTCACTGTACCGCCTCATCATCAGGTACGAGAAGCCCACGTAGTAGTACGTGGTAATATGGCACGCCGTGACGCGTGCAAAGAGACCCTTCTTGTTGAGCTCAATGTTCTCGAGCGCCTTGAGGGCCATGGTGTAGTCTCCGAGGAGGCAGTGCACGCGCATGAGGCCAACGATGGAAAAGTATCCGAGCATTCTGTACAATGGGCGAGCTCCAAACTGGCCGACGGCCTCGCTGAAAGAATGAAGTGTGTTTCCGAATAAGGGCCTTCATATGGAAGGTTGTAAGAGCCACTGACCTCATATCACCTCCATGCTTTGACGCCCATAGTTGCTCATTGATTCTCGACTTTTGAGTCAAGGAGTAGAGCACGTTGAGAACATTGAGCACATTCCATACATCTGGACGCGCCTTCAGGGCCTCCATTTCAACCTTGGCCTTGGCGCCCGTGCTGCCACCCTTACTTTTGAATTGGCAGAAGGATTGGAATTGGTAAATGAATTCGTCAATGATGTCCCAGATCCATTGGTTAGGGAGTTCCAGGTCCAATGGCTCAGACGCCGGTGCTGGAAGTAACGGGAAGTCAAATCAACCATGCGATTGCAACAACATTAGCAAGAGACTGACCCAAAACCAAATTAAACAGGTCGTTGTAGTTGGTGTAGGAGTTGATGCGGTCCTCAACGGAAGGCTGCAGCTTGGCGTAAATGTGGCGATAGTACAGTTCCTTGTACAATGCCAAGAAGACGAGGTCTGTAGGGAGTGCGTGACGTCAGCCATCATCCCGTCTTCGAAGCTCCCTCCAGCTTTGTTCGCTTTCAGCAACATCGTGTCGGAACTTGTAGCTGTTCTCCCCATCCTTCTCCTCACAATACCCGACGCGATTCAACATGTTCCCTTCACCCTTGTAAAGCTGCCGTTGAGAAAATGCACTGTGCTCGATTGCGTCCCTCTGATAACGCCCAAACAAATACAGGAGTAACAGTCACCATCGTCGCCAACAAGCGCGGCCACTGCATCGACGCTGGGCCAGGCCGCCTTTGTGTAGAACTTGTCTGTGAGCTTGCCGAATGCGTTTTCGTAGAGCTGGTGGAGCTCCCAGACCGCACGGGAGGCGACGGCGCTGTGCAGGTTGCGGATGAAGTTGGCCACGGCCTCGGGCATGGCGGGCTTCAGCGCCGCGTTCGAGGACGGCGGGGCGGCGCCATAGTCTGGTCCAAACTGTCAGGGATCTGGTGAAGGGTTGCTTCGCGAGCCAGGGCAAACCGCACCAATCAGGTCCTCCTCGTCCTGGTGGAACACGAAGGGAAGCTCCACTTCCTCGGCAACATTGTCCGCGTCATCCAGAAACGCTTCCTCGGCAATCAGCGACGAGCTGCTCATGTTTACACTTGTTCTGTGGTCACAAGAAAAAGAAAAGAGAAGTAGTGATTGCATTTACACATAGATTCTAATCAGTTCTTGGACGCACAGGTTCCTGGCAAGTAAAAGTCGTTTTGGTATTGGGTATCATCCTTCGCGTTCACCCCCATTCCCCTTCTGCCAAAGCCTGCCCACAGATCACATTCGTACTTGCCATGAAACATGGTCTTGTCTGCCAGGATAATTGCGTCGCGTGCTTGAATGAAAGTCGGTGAGCACGGCTGCAACTTCATGGCGGCTACCAACAGCAGCATCAAGTCCGTGTTCCCAGATCCAGACCCAGCACTCGACATAATTAAGGCAGGCGGTGTGAAACCACTCCGGTCTACCATGTTCCACAGAATCTCGTACAGCATCACGGCCCACACTTCCCCTATCTGATGAATCTCGGTCGTCTTGGCAAGGTCACTGTATAACCTCGGGTTGCGGTTCAAGTCGGTGCTGTAGGGGTATGCACGCGCTCCTTGAGCGCTATTCAGGATCCACGTTCCCATGGCAAAATCATTGTTGCGAGTTTGCGTTGCGGGCATGCTGACGAGGTATGCGAACGTGTCGCTCCAACCTTCGCCCAACCCAGCATGGACACCACCTGCGAGGCAGTTGCCGTTGGAAGGACCTCCCGTGAGACGTTGTGACAGGCCGTGCGCCATTTCATGGAACTGGAGAGTGGGAATCGTAAGCCTCCGGCTGCGGTAATACTAGGAAAAGAAATACTCACAGGCACGTCGTTTTCCAGAGCAGCATCGCGTGGAGGTGAAGCATAATCAAAAACATAGAGGCTCATGATTCCGTTCTGTCCGTCGGGTGGAGACATGAAGCTGGCATTGTCGGTGCCCGAACCACTTTCCGTGTTCGCAATCACTGCGTCTCCTTCAACACCTCCGCGTCCAAAATTCGAATTCTGAAAGTTTCCAGCCTCCTCCGTAAATCCATAATTCCAAAGAATGTCGTGAAACATGTTGCTAACATAAAACGCGTTGGTCACTGCTGCCTGAACATTCTCCAAGTTTTCGGCTCCATGACTCCCGCTGTAAAAGTAGCCGAAATCCAGATTACCAGAGCTAGGTCGCGAAAGGGCCTTCATCTCGTCTGGTTGCTGCTTGTTTTGCTTGTTACTCTGCGCGTAGACGTTGTTTCCGCTCAAGTCATTGTTGGAGGCATGCCAGCCTTGGGGACTCGCTGCAGTATCCCACGGGTTTTTGACAGTAGTAAGACCGTGGTTCGTGACCGGATTCCTCGCGCCGATGGGAACGACTCGGTATCGAGCGGGTCGGATGGCGACCTCCATTTTAGCGACTAGAGGTTGAGGGGCTGGGACTGGTCCGTTGCTAAAATCTGACACGGGTAGGAATTGCGGTATAATATCAACAACGTTCCCTTTCGCAGGCACATTGATGCTTGGTTGAGTGATCCCCGTACTTCCGGAGGATGCGGTGGCACCGAACTTGAAGGTCCAACTGGAGCTACCAACAATTGCACCTGTGGCGCTGTCAACAAACACGTTCAACCAGTCTGCTTTTGTCCTGACTTGCAAATCCCAGGTGTGGACAAGTTTCTCCTTCGTTTGGTAGTACTTTTGTGCTGCAATGACGGGCTGCAAGGTAAACGAGGCGCCGTGAATCTCGTATGTGTCTCCCAATTGAACTGTCACGAGTTTGTCTGCAACGCTCAAGCCTTTCGCAGCGGCAAACATAAGTAATGCCTGATCCGGCTTCATCATTTCGGCATCCCGCTTGACAATTGGAGCTGCAGTTCTTGTCATGTTGGAGGAGGCAAAGCAGTGGTAGACAGAAACGATGGCTCCCGTCGAGTCCACATTCACGTTGGACGCGGCATTCGCAATGGGGATCCCATTGTAGAGCTGAGTAAAGTAGATGTGATGGATATGGGATGTGTGCCTGGATGCGAGAGCGCGTTTGTGAGACAATGTAGGAGAGCGGGACTGGACCTGGAACTCACCGATCCACAAGCTGCACTTCGCGTTGATCGCATCCAGTGGTTGCCAGCACGTGCTGCGTTGCATGCAACGATGCCACTTCCACCGAGTCTGTGTAGTTGACAGGCGCCGGTGCCGAGGGCCCCTTCACGACGGTTGGGTGGTGGAAGCGAGGAAGGGGAACTTCGCGCAGCTTCGAAAGGGGCAATGCGAATGCAGACGGGCAAAATGCGATGAAGCAAGTGAGGAGAAAGTGTCGCGAATGCATTGAGACTGAGATGATGTGGAATGTAATGAAATTTGATGGCAGTTCCGCACAATGGAAATGAGATTTCCGGACTCGTTTGTGTCTGCCGCTCACACACCCAGTGCTTCTTACTTCCTTTTCACTAAAATAATAAAATAAAATAAACAGAAGCAACGCGTTCTCTCCGGGCTACTCGTTTTTGATCTTACGATAAACTAGCTGCAAGTCACTGCATCTGCATATGCGAAAACCCTCGTCAATCCCGTTGAAGGAAGTTTTCCAACTGGATTAGGTCGGCATCAGTAACCTGTTAGTGAAGATTTTTCATTTCTCGTCTCGCGATAACCAAAAACACTATTCATATATTCGGACTGAGATTACATACATGAAGCTTTCTGAGCGGTCGCTGTTTTCAGCACCAACGGGCAAGGAGAATTCAAAAATCAGTGGTCCGATTCAGCCTTTTCATTGAAACGATTCCAGCCTGTGATGTTAAGTCTGAGTGCGGATAAAATGGAAAGATTGGCCAAAGCCGACAATTCCACAACGACTGGCCACGCGCGGCACATCATTGATGAACGCCCATCACTCAACCATGCTGGGAGATTCGCTGAAGTTACCGCAATCTCTACCTGTTCTAACTCAGACTGCCTCCTTCTTGGAAATGGAATTGCACTCGTCACCACGAAACATTCAATCAAGACATGGTACTATTGAGCGATCCAAGATAACACTGTCGCATAAAACAGATCAAAGCAGAGTTTTTGGGTGTGTTACAGATCACTAATGATTGAGAATTGAAGTGATTGTTTAGGGTCCTCCCGAAGGAATGGGACGAAACGACATCACTCAAATCCATTGATGTTAAGAAATTGTATGCTGTTACTGAAAGGTTCCTACAGGAGAAGGCTTTATTGGAAAGCTTTACAAATTCAGATTATGACGATGAAACTGTATTTCCCATACAAGATCGTCTGGCAGACAGTGTTAGCGTCGATCCATTGCACGTCGTTTCTCGAGTCAGCTTTCTTAAAGCGTCTACGATCGATCTGAAAACCACAACAAGCCAACGGCCGCAAACTGCTAAATCGCGCCTGACCAACAAAACCCAAAATTCGAGTTTCGCCGATGCATTTGGTGACACTGCAACCTCCGCGAAATATATGCATCGACGCTTTATGGAATCATTTTCTCAATGTATCACTGTAGGCCCCAAATCGGAACTGCCTCCGTCGGCTGAAACCGTTGCAACGCCAAATGACAGCAAATATTCGGGTTCCATATGCAACGCAAGTCAAGAACGCCATGTTCAAAGAATTAGAAGCGCTCCCTCTAAAATGCAATCACCTCAGACGCTGCTTAAAACACAAAGCCAGAAGTTACAGAAAATTGAGACGCGAGAGATCAACAGCGGAAGCATTCATTACGTTGATCTTCGTGAAAAGTCAAGACCTGCTTCTGCAAATGAAAGCAAGGAGGGAGAAATCTGTCGACAAGGAAAGTCGGTAAAAAATCAGCAGCGACCTCGCATGGAAAAGGTGGAACCTTTCGCAACCTCTTGGATCAAGCAATACATGAGTGACATGATTGAAAAAGATGAAATCATTGAGGCCGCCGTGGAAACTGCTGCCGCTGGCCAAAACTTTAGACGGTTATCTGCCGTCGAACGAACTTCTGTAGTGTACAGACTTCGAAGCAATCTATCTGATCGCCAAGCAAAAGGCCAGAATATAATCCGCATTGAACCAGCGATGCTAGCACTTAAGAAACAGGGTTATGAGAGGACGAAAGAAGAGGTGCAGCTCATATTCCAAATCGCCAGGTCTCTACCCGCGTTCCATAATTTAAACGATTTATATTTGATTCAAATATGCAAGGTTCTGAAACACGCTCGGTAATACAATTGCATGTTCAGCCCCAACTTATTCAACTTGTTCATTAGATTTATGAAGGACGAAATCATTTTCAATCAAGGCGATGAAGGGAAGGAATGGTATATCATTCTGTATGGCAGCGTCAGTATTCACATTTCTTCGACGGGCGACCCAAAGGACAACCGTTTTATTCGAACTATGGGCTACGGACAAGGATTTGGGGACATTGCCCTCATCAACAGATGTCACAGAACAGCGACAGTAAAATCGAATCAGACTACGGATGTTTTGATTGTGGAAAAAGTAATGTATTCTATCATGGAGGATGAGCGTCTCGTCTCATTTGCATTCATTAGTTCGAATTCGACCGCATGCTCAAAGGAATTTACATCAATGAGGTCAACACTATTGAATTATTTTTACGTAAGGTTCCCATATTTAACGAGAGGGAAGTTCAATCATTAAGGGCTATCGCTCAGCAAATGGCACGTCGCTCGTACCAGCCAAAGCAAGCTATATATGTAGAAGGTGAGCTCATTCAAAGATCGTGCTTGGTGCCTAATTTATCTGTTGTTAGGAGAGGATCTGGACACAATATACTTTCTGAAAACTGGTGTCGTATCTGTTGTGAGCAGTTACCGCCCCAGCAACAGCCACCGCAAAGAATATTTGGTTCTGGGCGTAATTCACCCGTTACAATATTTTGGGCAAGAAGGCTTTCAACGGAACCCCAAGTTCAAAAGTGTGAGCGCGCACACTACCATGATTGCAGGAGACGCTACCAAGATGACGCAAGATGAAATTGGCATAAGCATCACGCTTCGTTCTTTGTACAAGACAAATCGCGATTTTCATGACGCGGCAATATCCAAGAATCCTTTGACCAGCAACCATGGTGCCAAACCACTCTCCCATATTGAAAACAACAGTGTGGAGGTGGTCGAAATTGAATATGCACATGCGATGGAGATCATTAATGAGCTTCCGTGGATGCCTTGGAATTATACCACACGTCAAGATTTGGCGAAATTGAAGCATTCCGACACACGCTGGCGAAAGTGGGAAAAACTGAAAGAGCACGAAATGAATATGCTCGTCAAAGAAAAGTTTGGAGACCCAAATATGACAATTCAACAGGCCAGAAAAACCAGAAAAAACGCAAGGACTCATAAAAGCAGTAAACCAAAACCAAAAGACTGAGATGAGACCATATTTATTGTAGTATTAAAAAGAAGCAACGCGCCCATAATAAGAATATGTTTAGTATGAGACCCCGAAACAAAATTGTATCGCGCATTATGGACAACCTAGGCACCGTCGATCAAATATCTTCCCATCTGTCATCATCATTACCTCTCCTTTCACCTTCCTCAACGTTAGACAAGTGATTGCCTTCCTCGTTGCTTTCAGGATCCACTGACTCACCAGTCAAACCCAGCAACGCCCCTAAAGCTTCAATGGCCTCCTCCAAATCTTCAGACTCTTCAACGGAGTCCATCGTGTCCATTCCTCGCGATTCCTCTTCGGAATTGCGCCCCAACGCCGATTCCACATCAGGAGGGTATTGTTGCCGCAGCCCATGCAGGTGTTCATGTTCTTGTTGCGCGTGATGCCGCATAAAATGCTGCATGGCTACCTGTGCGAATACGTCGCCAAGGTTCATGGGTGTTGATGGTGGGACAGGGCCAAACATGGGTCGTCCATTAATGGAACCGA